>JAMXBB010000001.1:131135582-131235763 GCA_024138015.1 Lumnitzera littorea | reverse complement strand
ATAAGCAAAATACATATGGACATAGAAGAAAATACATAATTTAAATTACGAAAGAGAATTGAAATACATAAAGAAAATACTCATTTACTTTGGTCTTGGAATTTTAGAATTGAAGCCTTCTATTTCTCCTTCAAATTGTGAGTATGATGATGTTAGATTATGGAGTTGGTTATGAGGGTTTAAGTGGAATGGTAGTTGGGGAAATAGAGAAAATAAAAAGGAAGAAGAAGACAAAAATGAGAGGATGCATGTCAACCCCAAAATTGAGATGTAAGGCTTCAATTTGTAGTTATTTAATGATGGAAATTAGAAGAAAAATATGGAGTAATCTAGAGGGACAAATGGCTCATGGTGGCAAGGGACGGAAAAGAAAGAAAAAAGAAAAGGGAAAGGAAAAGAAAGAGAAATTAAATGTTTGAAAATGACATTTGACTTTTGGTCAAAATTAATAATAATAGTATTATGTACATGAACCAATTATAAATTAGAAGGGAAAAAGAAAATAAAAAGGAAAAGATAAAGAGGAAAGGAAAAATAAGGAAGTACAAATAATTATTCCTAAATATTATTTAGGTTATTTTATGAGTTTTAGTGTGTATATAATTTATCTTTAATAATTCGTTAATTATCGAAATATATTTTACGCATTTTCGATAAATAACGAGTAATATATTTAAGATTTGAAAAATTTATATTCTTTTATTTTATTACTTCTTTTCTTAAATTCAAACTTATGGAATCATTTTTACTAATATTTCTAATTTTACTTTATTATTTAAGCTTGATCGGATTCTTTAGTCGATCGCCCTAAATTTTATGAGCCAAACTTCGAGTAATTGATTATGGGTCTTACACCTAGCTCACACAAGGCAAAGCTAACTCAACCGCTTTGAAGCGTTCCATTCTATATTTTCCTATTATAAACATGTGGTGCAATCTTTAGGGTTGATTATAAAAACTTGATTTTTTAACCAAAGTCCTTCAAAAGATTTGAATTTAAAAAGTGATCCTATACAAAATATTCAAAACTTACACGTATTTACAAAATTATATTTGTAAGGAAAACAGTCACTAGTCTAAGTAGAGGGTTATAAAAATCCATAAGTTTACAAAACTCGGCAAATGTATTACTAGTAGAAAACTAAAGAGCAATGCAAGGAATCTTTAGTAGTTTTGCTAAAAGTTAGCAATATTGATACTCATAACATAGTTTAACCAATCCTTCATAATCTTCACTTCCTGACCCCACGTTCAATCTTCTAGATTTATGTGGTGTACTTGTATGTCTACTCTAAACTTATAATACAATTATAGAGCAATGAGCGATAACTTGCTCAATAAGTGGGACAAAGATAGAAATATATATTTAGCATAAACACATTCAAGATTTTCAACCAAGTTAGTTAGATATTATGCATATACAAGTAAATGTCATTGTACAATGTTATCTGTACAATGTTATCTGATCTGTCTTAAGATTAGAGAAATTGCACCTATTCTAATCCAGGTTAAGGAGTTTGACGCCATGCACTTATAAATCAAAACCAAATAGGAGCTTGTGCAATAGAGAATACTCTTTGCTTAAGACTCCCTTCGAACCACAAGCCCCAATTATAAGACCCACAATTAGTTACTCGAGATTTGATTTGTAGAATTTAGGGCAATCGATTAGTAATGGTGATCCCATGAGTTTGGATTTAGGAAAAAAAAAAGAATAAAATAATTAATTATTATAATATTGAATTATATGTATATTATCTGTTATTTATTAGAAACACATAAAATAAGTTCTAATAACTAACGAATCAATAGAGATAAATTATATACACACTAAAAATTATAAAATAATATAAATAATATTTAGGAGTATTTATTTGTACCATATATGAATTTATATGTAGGTAAAAATACACGAAATATGCCAAAATAATGTTGATTAATTAAATAAAATTCATAAATAATTAAGGAAAAATCAATAAAATATATAGAAAAATGAGGAAACGTCTAGAAGTAGGGCGTGGCAACTTGAAAGTTAAAGAAGGAAATTAACCAATTAAATTTAGCCAAATAGAAAGTTAAAAAGAAGAGGAGATAAGGCTAATGTTAACTCAAATTAATGAGGAAAAAATATCTAAGTAGTCGTATAAATACCCAAATTTTTTCAAAAGCTCATTTGGTCAATTAAGAGTGTGAGAAAAATAGAGAGAACCGAAAAAGTGAGGATTAGGATTTATTTACAAAATTTTAAAAAAAATCTGTACAATTAGAACCTAAAAGAGGAACCAACACTTAATAACAACTAGAGAGTAGATGGCCACCACCATCACACAGTGGTGGCAATGCCTAACCTGGCTGACAAGGCCTTGATGACCAAAGTAAGCAACCAACGCTAATAAGTTCCAATTTTGCTTAAATTTTTAAAAATATTAAAAATATTTAAAAAATTATGAATCTTGTTATTCTAGGATATTTTAGTATATAGATTTAGGAAAATATTTTATTTTGATGAATTTATATCTAGAAATATATCGTCCTTAAGAAATTTTGCAAACCCAAACTTTGTTCGAATTAAAAATAAATGATCTTAGTAGTGTAATCTTAAGCTCAAAATTTTTGTGTAGACTACTTAGGAGTTATAGAGTAGTGCTATGAGGCTCTTTTTCAAAAATAAATTTTTGAAATTTTTAGGCCTTAAAATAATGCATAAAATAGATAATTTTGGGTTAATAAGGTAATTAAATAGATAATTACTGATTAAGTGCATAATTATATATTTTAAGATGTTAAAATCTGATGAAGTATGATATTTATAGCATTTAGGGTGTTAGATGTAATTATTAAAGTATTATATAGTGAATATATAATGGGTAAACATGGTAAATTTTAAGTTAATTTTTTAATTTAGGGTAATTAATTATAAATTCTAATTTGGAATGAATTTAGATATTTTAAGATGTTAGTTGATGTTGATGAATGATATTTAAGGTGATGGAAATATTAGATGTGTACATTATGGATATATTAGGTGATAATATATAATATATAAGTATAAGAAATTCTAAGTAAGAAAATGTTAGGTTCAAATTTATATTATAATAATAACAGAAATATATAATAAATCTAATAGGAAACTTAAATTTAGATGTTTATATAAAATATATAAGAATTTTCTCATATTAGGAGTAAGTTCGGTAGTTAAGTAAGATAAGGGGTATACCATACTAATTAAAATACTGGTTAGGGATCAAATATGATATTTTGGAAACCCAAAAATAATGTGATTAATTTTACATTATGGGTCAAAATGAGTTTGTAGAGTTCATGTATAAAATTGTACTTAGAAATCGAACTAGAACTTAATTTAGAAATCAATACAGAAACTAAACCATAACTTAACCTAAATTAAGAATAATTGTAAAAAACTTAAAATCCTAGACAATTAAGTATCATAAAACCCTAAACTAAAGGTAATAATAAGAATTTTAGAATAAAACCTATTTATGATAGTGATGTGAAAACTGAAACAACATTTGCATTATAGAGACTAGCAACGATAGCTTGTGCGAGTCATACCTCAAATGAGCAAGTAAGGAGTCCAGGTAAATTGTGATTAATACGTTATTGTATTTTAGAGTACTAATTTGTAGTACTTGAAGGCTTGAAATTGTACTTAATTGTACTTGTTAGATAATTTGTTGTGTGCATGTGCTTATTCTAAACTAATGATATGATTCTGATTCGCTTCTCTAGATTTTATTTATATGATTTGTTTGAAATGATTGAACACCTTAAACCAGACCTAACTAAATATATGATTTGTAAATATGAACTGAACCTGCATAATAACCCATTAGGTGAAACTTAGGGTTCTCCGACCAAATACCGATCCCTTTGAAATGGATGATACTAGATAACATAATTAGTCCCTTCTTCATCCTTAGTCGAACTAAGTGACAGGTAAAGAGGTTGCAGTAAAGGTGAAGTTAATGGTTCGAAGGTAGTTGTAGAAAGAGCAATGTCTCCATTGCATGAGCTTAGATTTGATCATGAGCTGTTGTATCAATGGAAACTCCTTAACTCGAATTACAACGGGTGAAATTTCTCTAATCTCACGATAGGCCAAACAACATCGTGCGATGACATTTGCTTGAATATGTATTGTAACTAATTAATTTGGTTAATAAACCTGTTTGTGTTTGCTGCATAGTTTTAAGTCTCCGTCCCAATTTATCGAGCTGTTAATTGCTCAGATCTCTATATATGTTATTACAAGAGCCAGCTAAGAAGTAGCTTATAATTATCCTGTAGCTAACAACTGCTGAATCTTAGAGGAGTGAGGATAATAACCTAAGGAGCAATTCCACTTTCAAGTTTGAATTCTATGTTTAAAATTTTTAGTATTAAATTATGTATTACTTAAGTAGATTATGGTTAGGCTACTAAATTATATAAATATACTCAGATTATTTAGTGTAAATATGTATTTTTTTCATAATTACATAGTTGAATAACATGTTTAATTTATGAACTGTTTACTTCAAAACGAGTTAATTGTAGACACTTTGTATAAATCAAGTCTAAAATAGCGGTTATAAGACCAACTTCTATCCTATAATGGTTTGCATAACGGGACTGTTACGACTCTGTTACTTCGGGGCATGATACCAACCTTGCCACAACCTCCTGTCCTGTCACTTAGTTTGACTAAGGATAAGGAAAGGATTATTTCAACTATCCTCATCAAAGAGGTCCATGTTTGGCTCAAGAATCTTAGTTGTTACACCTAATAGGTTACGATGCATGTTAGGTTAAAAATTAAGTCAAGTTAGGATTAATTCAGGTTTTTAGGGTAATCAACCAATTTAGACAATCTAAATAAAACAAAGTACACAGAATAATCACAACAAAGAGCTCAACTCTTGCAATAGTAGCAAAGTAATATTTAAGCACATGCGTAGCACACATACATAAATAACTATATTACAATCACAAGCCAAAAGCATATTAAAGCATCCAAATACTTTAAAGTACTCCAAAATGCTACAAAGTATTAATCCTACTTAACAAGCCTCTTAGCCAATCATTCTTGTAAGTCTCCAACAGTATTGTAGATCTAGCTTACTATTCAAAAATAAACATAGAAATTAAATCTCATAAGACACCTAAGTGCTACTGCCTCTCCATCAGAAATGGGATAATTTTGTAGTCTGTCTTAACTTTTGTAAATACCCCATACACCTCTCTAAGACATAACCTACTAGCTACTTCACTTATTGTATTATCTTTATGAAATATTTTTCATATGATATCTTCTAAGTGATTAACCTCTTCAATAGTATGAGTGTTAAGATTTAAATTAGCAAATTTCGAGGATATTTAAAACCTTAAAATATTATTTTAGATGATTACTATATTATTAATTTATGGTTATTTAGTTAATCACTTTGTGCTTACAATACTATCCAACTCTACATATTCTTACATAATTCTTAGTATTAAATATCTAAACTCAATTTCAATTTTCAATAAATGGCATACAATTTGTACAATCTTAACTTCAAATTTGCAGTACCTCCTCGGAAATCATAATTAGTCAATGTACTTTAATCATCAAGATACCCATTTCCATTATATAATTAACCTATTTGTCAATAAAATTATACTAATTATCGAACTGGTTAATAACTAGATAAATACTCATTTTTCTAGAAAACCTATTATACATATTTTCATAAATTACATAATTGGCTTAAGGTTTCTTCAATAAAATTTTATAATATTTACTTTAGCTGCAGGAATATGATAATTCAATGGACTACATTAGCATTTTATGAAAATTTCAAGGTTGCCCTATAGTTGAGATATTCAAAACTTTGTTTTCCTTATGTTAACTTTATGAATATGAAATAGGAACAGAAATATACCTTAGATTGAAGTTTGATGAAGAAAAGAGGTCGTTTACTATAGTCTCTAAAATAAAAGAACATTCTCTGATACTTGAATGGTGATTGTGGTAACCGGTTAGTAGTTGATTGTGACCTTGACAATGGTACGTTGATGTGAAGAATGGACGATGATTATCATAGTAATATGAGGGTCTCAGTTTTAACTTTTGGTGATTTTTCAACACTCACGACTATTTTTAAACTAATAAAAGCTATTTATGGAAAAAGAAACAACATATGTTTCCTCAACTTCTCAATGACATCAATCCTAAGAGAAAATTTTCAATTCCTATAGGCGTTCCCAGCATTTATATACATAATTAATGATGTGATAGAGTGTGCTTTGGTCTAAAGCAAATTTAGAGTCAGTGAGAATTGCTTTATGACTAAGAGTTGAAATTGCGATTGGAAAAATGGGTTTAGTAAAAGAAAATAATAATAATATTAAATTATACAACACATCATCTGCAATTACTTGCTAACCCCTAACCCTTATATTGGCAAAAATATTCCATATGGGCTTCATGCAATTATGGCAAGGGAAATTCTTCTACATAGAGAATTGATATTTCGACTACCGAAATATAGTCATCTTTATTTGATCTAATTTTACGTAACTATTCGAGTATAATTTATCCTAATTTATCGTAAGTAAAAATATTGTAATACATTTCAAGAAAAGTAGAATATTATATATGCAATCTCAAATCTCTACTTCTAGACTAATTAAGATTTAACTTAATAAACTTTGTCTTATAATTTATATTGGTTTCATATCGACTTATTTTTTAAGTCCGACTTTACATGACTATTCCTTCTAACTATTGAGGGATTCATATTACTGTTCAATCTTATTTGGAATAAATTTTTTATTGGTCTTAGATTCCAAGATAAGACTCTAAATATGCTTTTCTTAATATATGACATATTCGTAATTCACAATTTACAAGTTATTTCACTTTACTTTATTATATCTTAAGAATTACTAACCTAAATGATACCGTATTACTAAGTAAGTAAAGTTTACAAACTTAATATTACATTTATAATTAGAAAATTTAAGTAGAGTTTACAAACTTAGGTAACGTGTGGTTGCATAATTTTCGTAGTACTAAACTGGACAAAAAATTTTGTCCCATGTTTAGTTTGTAAATTTGCTTGGTAACTGGACAAAAATTAGGTTGATAGACTAGACAAAATATCTAAATTTTGTCTCATCTGAACCATGGTACAAAAATAAAATTTACTAAACAAAAACAAAAAAATATTTTGCATTCCTAAAAATACCCTTCTATGTTATAATATTAAGTTAATGAATATTATTTTTATTAAATATTACCAAAATTTATTTATTCTATAATATAAATAATTAATTTTTTAATATAAATTTGATATCTAGTATTATACAAACCAAACATGGTACAATAAGCTTATACTATCCAATCCTCTTTATACTTGTTCTGTCTAGTTCTTTTTATTAAGTCCAATCTTTATAACCGAACGCTACCTTAATATTGTATTTATAATTGAAAAATTTTAAAGAACTTCACATATTTGGTGCTTTGAGTAATATTTGAATTGGTATGATTAGATTTTAAGGATTTTTTATCTTATGATCACATTTTGAAAATTTCCTATGTAAGAATCTTTTACAGGCTATTATTTAAATATATTAAGATATTAAAAAATTTTCATTATTAAGTGTTTGGTAAAGTAACTAAGTTAATATATATATATACCTATTAACATAGTCTATAATACTATATCTTTCACAAGGAGCACAACTGTAAGAAAACTAGCAAGTTCAAATTGTGGGGCACTATAGAACCCATCTACCCTTATTTAATCATTTTAGTAATGTAAATGCTTAGTAGATGGATTGAAGGGTATATAGAAGTGGAATGGTAGAATATTAAATTAAGGGGTAAGGAAATACCAATTTCTAACCTAATGTTTGTAGATGACAATCTTTAGTTTGAAGAAGCTTTAAGGGAGAATACAAAGAGTATGATGGAATTTATTGATCTTTGTTGATTATTATTGGGGAAAAGGATGAATCTTCAAAAGTCTTCAATAATTTTCTTAAATAATGTATGTCTAAAAGAACAATGAAGAATTTTAGAGACTATGGGAGTTAAAATGGTAGAGAATTCAAGAATCTATTTAGGCTTTCCTATAACAAGGAGGAGTAATGTGAGGAAAAGACCTTGATTTTGTTTTAGAAAAGCTAAGAATTAAATTATTAAAGTAAAAGGCAAACTTGCCTAGTTTTGCAAGGAAACAAATTCTTATCAAATTTGTGATAAGAGATACTAATAGGAACTAACTCCTTAGATCTGTCATATGAAGCTGAGCTAAAGGATTGCAAGGACTAACTCGATGAATACTAGCTTGAGAACCCTTACAAGATGAGGATTCCTTCATTGATCTTAGGTTTCTATACTTCTACCGACCTGAGTACTGAACCTTAGTAGAGATCAACACAGCTTCCGAGTTATCAAACACCAAGTACTTATCTAAGTCGAGCTGTTGAATTACAGGACCTTAAGAGACTCTAGAATGTCCAAGCTCCAACCTAACCCAGATTAGATTAGCCCAGTTTCTAGATCTTCTTCTACCTAAGACCAACCTCAGTAAGGATCACCAATCACTACCCAACATGTCTCTTTTGGCACAACTTCCCAAAAGGATTCCTTCCTTTTCCATATATTGTAGCATTTGTTGTTTTTACCCTTTTAATAATGTTTTAGGAATCTTTTGTACATTATCCATTTTGTCTTTTCCTCCATTTATTGTAACCCTAGTATAGGTCATATAAATACCTCACTTCTTTGTATGTAGATATTATGCTTCCCATTATTGAATTACAAAATTTTCCTTTCAAAGTAACCTGCATGTTCTCTATTGTCTTTAACTCTTATCTAACTCCTTTAGCAAGAGTTAGTGGTGAGCGACCCTAATTCGATATTCATGTGTCATATCGAGTGTTTGGATTAATCTTAGTAGAATTAATTGATGTATAATATCCAACTGGTAGCTATTGGGATTTTGCTAATCCCCCTTTTATTTTCTTTTTATCCTTATTCGTTATGGTGTTTCTCTGTGTGTACGACCTCAGAGACGCATCAATTACCTTAAGTTATTATATGCAGGTTTTAAAACTCCTAAAGGGATTTTCTCAATTTGTAGGTAAATTGATTAGAGATTTCCTTTGGGGTTCAAAAGAAGAGAAGTCTAAACTACATTGGGTGGCTTAGGAAAAAAATCATACATATGAAGGAGGAAGATGGTGTAGGTATTCGAAACTTACAAAGAGAAATTACATTACTATGGCAAGATTGGTGTGGGTGTTAAAGAATAAACCCCTAAAATGGACTAGCATGATTAAGATTAATTTAGATATTTGGAATGAGGGTAAGAGACATAATGGATCAAAGATTAGGGAATCAACAAGGAAAGCATGGAATTGGGTGAAAGAGAATTGTAGGGTTAAGCTAAGAATAAGCTGCTCAACATTGTTTTGGTTCATGGATTGGATTAGAAGAGTTGCTCCAATACGTGGATCTATGGTTCCCAAAAAATGCATACTTATTCTCTCTTCGAGAGGCTGTATTAGGGCCTAAAGTGGATAGAAGAGTTTATTAGCTATTAGTTTGATACAAGTATAATGCAAGAACTTGGAAGTATTTATTTGATGATAGGTGTGTAAGGAGGATCAACTTGCTCGAGAATAGGAAACAAGTAAGGAAATCTTTACTAAATCAACCTATAAAGAAAAACTAAAGGATGATAGAGATAATATAGAGAGAAAGGATTGGAAATGGATTTGGAAGGTTGTGCAAATCATAAAGTACAATTCTTTCTATAAAGATGTGTTTACAAGGAAGTACTAACAAAAATTAACCTTAGGTGGTGAGGTATCAATGCTAATGAGCTGTGTGTGTTTTAATAAAGGGAAGAGGAAACCATTAAGCTTATACTTATGGGATGTGAGTGGAGTAAGACTGTATGGAGGAAAATAAATAGTTCAAAAGAGTTTTTAACTACCTTTAATTTGGATTTCTCCTAACTAAAAGTGAAATGTAGATTAGTGCACAAGGGTGTATTAGGGTGGGTTAACCAATTCGCATTCCATGGATTAAGTGCAGTATTGTTGTAGTAGCAAAGTTTTGGCATCTTGTGGAGAAGAAAAAAGCTCTTGGACGGAATAGAGCAAAGATTAATTGGTTCCCACTAGTAAAAGGATTGGCGAAGCTAAATTGTGATGGCTCATTTTTTAATGAGTCCTTAAAAGCAAGAGTGTGAGGTGTTCTAAGAAACGAAAAGGAAGAGTTAATGGGGTACTTTACAAGAAAATTTGGGGTTGTTTCACTTGTTAAAGAAAAAATATGAAGTCTATATTGGGGTTTATCCTTTGCTTTAGAAAAGAAAATAGAATGGTTTAAGATTGAAATGGATTCTAAGAAAACAGCATACTAGATGACTAAAGATCTTAGCCAATTTAATCACTTACATTATTTTTTTGTCTCATGCAGGCAAAAGATGCAGCTCTTGAAGTAGTAAAGATTATCATGAATGCCCCCTAAGATGAATATGGAAGTCGACAATCTTGCAAAGGTTGCAAGCGATATGAAGCTAAAGATATTTCCCAGTTGGATAGTTTTTTACGTTCCAGTGTTGATCTCTTAGTTTGTAATATAATTGCATAAGGCTAAATTCATTCATTGAGATAGGTTGTTTAACGAATTGTCGGATGTCAATTCCAGTAGCCTTAAAAGTACTCATTGGCATGATATTTAGTGAAGAACCATTATCAATAAATGTTCTCTTAACCAAGGACTAGTTAAGCACACCTTTCATATATAAGGGGCGATTGTGATTGAAATTCTTCACACACATGTCTGCATCAATAAATAGAATCGCATTTTCGTATGTCGTAGCCATCCTATTTACAAGCTGTACTATATTGACTCTTAGAGATTTATGTGAGCGTGGTTGCTACCACAAGCTAAGCTTTCTCATTGAATCCCAAGAGATCAAAGAAATTCCTAAATTTAGCTGCCTTTAACAACGTCACAATGACAAGTGGGTATTCATTATCTTGAGCTTCAATCGACTTTCCTTTATCTTCATGACTTCTAGTAGCTTGGGCATCAATCACTTCAGTTGTAATAAGATCATGGCTAATGGCATTGATAGCACCCCTTCAGTTGTTGTGGATGGGAAGTGAATCATTTCTAACATCATTGTTATCAATGATCAACTCACCACATGCAACTTGATCATTAAATATTTTCTTCAAAGTGAAACAATCTTTGGTTAAATGACCAATACTCTGATGATATCTACAATACTTAAGATCACTCTTTTCTTCATTTGTGGGGAGGCACTCAACCTTCGAGAGCTTGATATTTCCATCATGAAGCCACTAGTCAAGCATTTGATGCAATTTGGCCATGGGACAAGGATATGTCAAAGATGGCCTAAAGTTAGTAGGCTTATTGTTTCTTTGCTCCCCTTGATGACTCGCCTGGAGCTATATTTACAGACAAGCGCACTTATTGAATCTCCCAATTTTACTTCTTTGTCATACCATTGAGTTGTTGGTCCTTCAAGCATTCTCAACTAGCGCAACAAAGAAAGCCAACGAAAGATTCTTAAGGTAAACCATTTACTCAAGAAACTTTGCTTGGATACAAATTTTGACCAACTCCCTATCATCACAAACATCTTGTATATCTAGTGAAAGCTCCTTGAAGTGCTTGATATAGTCCATAAGATCTTCTTTGGACTTCTAATGGATCATTCCCATGTCAATAAGGGTAACACTCTCTTTTGTAGAGAAAAACTTCTTCAAAAACATCTTACACATACTACTCCATAAATCTACTAACCCTAGAAGGAGATTAACATAGCATGTGTATTCCTTCTAAGTGAGCAACATAGAAAATTCTTTCAGTTTCAAATCATCATCTAGATCATATACTTCCAACATCTTGATGAATTTCAACAAATGTTCCTTGGCACTTCCTTTCTTCCCATTAAATAGCATGAACTTTAGACTAACATAATCCTTAGGGTACAACTTTGTGGCAATGCATTGGTGATATGGGAGCTTCAGTTTCGGTATCCTAATCATAGATTTTGCTTATATCTCCTTTAAATACATGTTTAAATCTCCTTTGGTCACAAATGAATGTTGTAAACCATAACCGAGAATAGACAAGATTGGTTGATAGATGGGTCCAAGCTTGCAAAAAACTCGAAATGAATAATGGGGAATGGTGCAAAAAAGGATGAATGCAAATAAAAAGTAAGCAAGACCTACGAACAATTCCAATGAATATGACACACCAATGGAACTTAGGAGGACTCACAACACAATCCGATATGACTTATGAATCGATCTGATGACGTTACTCACCACTTAGTCTTGCTTAAGGGTTAGGATAAGAGTGAAGCTGAGAGTAAATGGGTAGTGTTTATGTAAGGAAGGAAAAATACTAAAGTGTATTAATATTCAATCTGCTTCTCCATAGCTACAAGTACAATGGGTATTTATACCCATAAGTTAGGGCAACTTACCCAAAAGGAAAAAGGCATTTCTTAAGGAAATAATATACAAGATATAAAAAGGTAAAAATGAATATATAAAATATAAAAGGGTAAAAATAAATATACAAGAAAAGTAATCATTAGTGCAATGGATTCTACACATGATACTGTGCATGTGGTGATGCTATATTGGTGATGTTATTAGAAGATGTGGACAAAAAGCATGGACAGCTTACTTATCCAAGCAGGGGTGACTTGGTCAGTCCGAACTCTTTCTCTTGGCATCTTAACAGGGGTATGTGTCATGCTCCGAACAAGAAGAGTCATAACAGTCTCACCATGTAAACTAATCTAAGATAAAAGCTAACCTCACAACTGCTATCGTAGACGCAGTTCACATAAGGCGCACAACTCAACCAGCTTAAAATGTCTGTTCTGACACCTATCAATAACCAAATATGTAGTAGAGCTTTTACAAGATACTTGTTCTATACAACCTGCTGTTTAGTATTACAACAGTATTTAAACAAACGTTTCACGTCCAAAGGTAAAGTTTATAATCAGAGTTTATTAAAAACGACAGGTTTTACGGTCTATATACAATAAGTTAGAAAACTAGTGGGCTCCCAGGGAATTCCCAATTAGTTTTCCTCAAAACTTAAAGACAAAGTCAAGAGCTTAGGTTCAGTTAATTCCTTGATCCCCACTTTCCCACACAGCAGCACACTAACCTAGGAATGATGGTACCTAAACATCTTGTCTTTACTCAACACCTGCAAAAGAGTCTATAGGGATGTGAGCACAACTAGCTCAGTAAGTGGGACGGAGTCAGAAGAGTACTGTACAATCACAAATAAGGTTAATAATCATGATAAAATACAATGCAATCACTCAAATGAAACATCGCACAGTGTTATCCGGTCCCCTGTAAGGTTAAAGAAATTACATCCACTCTAACCCGAATTGAGGAGTTTCATCGCGACTCAAGTCAGACCAAACTCGAGCTTGTGCAATAGAGAACACCCTCCTCGCATGACCGCCTTCAAACCACGGCCCCCAGCCTCGCCGCGACCTTCTCACTTGTCACTTAGTTCGACTAAGGATGGGGAAATGACCATTTCAGCTATCCTCATCGAAGAAAGTTGGTATTTGGCCTAACACTCTTAATCATTTTCCCCTAACAGGTGATTATGCATGTCCAATTATATTTTAGTCAAATAACCGTTAGTGTTAATCAAGGGTAACCAACAAGTTCACACAATATAAAATCCATGCAAATATGCAGAACAGCATACCAAAGAGTTGAACTCCTGTCACAACTGAGTATCATTCACACACACAGCATGCGCATAATTATCTAATTACAAACACAACCAGAAATACTCTTGGGTCTCCGGATACTTTAAATAGCACCCAAACAAGCGGTGAAGCCACAATCCCAACTTACTTGTTTAGACGTTCGCTATTGCTGACTTGAATTGTCAACCGTCTTTGTATTGGAAGGTCCTAATTACACAAAAGACCCAAATTCAGTTTTCGTAATAATTACGAAAACATTAAGATTTAATCTAAAATAGTTATATATATATATATATATTATTTCCATAATATACAGTCATGTTATCACTATATATCGAATTAAATTATTAATTATTGATATTGTACATCATATATAATATTACGTATTATATATCGTTTCGATCGCATCGAAACGTACTTTTTATTTATTAATTCACGTTTTAATACCGGTAAGGTTACCGAAATATGTATATTCTTGAATATGATATAATCATAAGCTAAATTACTTAAGATTATCCGATTTCAAAAAAATTAGTGTCATTAGGTTCGTATAGACCTAACGATACGTTTTACGAATCCTGTTTCTAGGGTGGCTTTTAACGGGTAGTTTGAGTTTTTAATACAATTATACATAATTATATAAAAATGATTGTATTATACATAATTTACATTATTAAATTATATTTTATCTAATTTGTCCTATATTTTATCTAATTTTTCCTTATATTGTAATAATATAAGTATTATTTAATTCTAATATACCTAAAGTGTATCCCGATCAGAAAATATTAATAAATAAAATAAAAATCTCCATTTAATCCAATCTGATCAGTAATCCTTTATATAGTTTTTATTTAACTATTTAATTCATTTTAGTCTATTAATATTATAAATACACTCCGACTTGTAATCTAAACTATTTTACTTAATAAATTCGTAATAAATAGTTCGAGTTACCAAATAATTCCCCGAAAATTTCTATAGACTTCTAAAAATATAGAGAATTCAGTTATCATTTGGTTTCAAGTTTCCAACCTACTACTTATATTTTCATATTGACGATTTTACCCCTAAATTATGATAAATTATCCAATTATAATTCTTTTAACAACAAATTAATTTCAATCTGACTCAATATTATTACTATTTATTATAGATCAGTACATGTCCATTTCATCAATTAATTTCATAATTTCCTATTAAATTCATAATTTCAGCCTATTTTCGAGCTAATTTTAGGCCTAAAAATGCAATAAATATTAAAATTATTCAAATAAAAATTTGAGCTACATAGAAATTACCTATATATCATATACATCCTACAGAAAAAATTTTCAGTTAGAAACAACATCATATAGTACATTTATTTTACAAATATAAATTCGGGTGAATAATAGATTTCTTAATAAAGTATATTAAATATTACGAATTTTTCAAAAATAAAAATATCACATGAAAGCATGTTTAAAATAACCTAAGTAAAATTTTTTCATAATTTTCTAGGGGGATTTACTAATTTTTAGAAATTATTGAAAAACAGGGCAGGAAATTGATCTTGGGTGTTCCGGTAGCCGGTGGCGGTTGGGCGGTTGTCGGAACGCCTAGACGCTAGGGGTACTCCTTGGTGGTGGAGTGGTGTAGTGGTGTAGTAGCAGATCAAAGGAAACCCTAAGAACTAACTTAGCTCGGTAATTACTCTATTTTTTTTCTCTTTTTTTATTTTCTATAATTTTTTTCTGATTTTTCTTTCTGTTATTTCTGGTTCCAAAAGATGCAAAGTGATTTGTTCAACAAATTTATAGTGGTTTAGGTCGGTTCCTTTTTTTATTTATTTTTTTCTTGCTTTTTCCTTCATTAATTGCAAGTAGGAGGTGGCATTGGCTTGTAAATTCACCTTTTGATTCAGCAATTATCCAGCTTTGATGTTTTCCAGAAATCTCTAAGCGTGAATCAACAATTGGAAGGCTTTTGATTAATATTTTGCAATTTTTTTTAGGTATTTTGAGTATATTTTATTAATACTTAATTATTTACTTAATATACGAGTATATATTCCTTGTAAATATCACACGTAATATATAACTATACTCATATAATTAAGTTTCTAACATATCTTTTATTTTTAGGATATGTTCTAAGGTTAATTTCATGAATTCAACACAATAAATATATAATTACATAATTTAGGGTTAATTTACGGGTATAATCATTACTTATACTGGGTATACTCGTAAAATTACGTGTATTTTTATATAGTAAATTATATTATATTATCTCATTTTATAGCTCAATTAACTTATCTCTAAGTTTTCGTTCCAATCTAAGTTCGATTTTAGGAGTTCCAAACATTTTAGTGCTTTATTAAATATTCCAATTTCTAAGGGCAAAATTGGGATTTTAGGTCATTATTACTAAAATCTAACTTCACTGTAATATCTCGACTAACTTTTTTATTCTAGTCGTAAAGTTTGGGCTCAATTGGATAAGTTTCCCTAAAAGCCCTAAATTTAAGCTCGGTTATCCTAAACTCAATTTTGGGAGCTTACAGTATGGCCGAGTAAATAATTGGTGAAGCATGAGTGAGAATGAAGATAGGCTATTGTCTCAGCCTTCTACTTCTCAGCACATAACATGCGAGAAATAGGCAATCATTCGATTCGGTAAGCAAAATGGGTCAACAAGAAGATACTCAACCTCTACATGAGTCGACTGGAATAGGAGGATTCATCTTGCTAATCCCCTAATCCTTAGGCTCAGCTGCATGTCAGTAGTCCGGCAACTTAATTCCTATCATTCCCTTTAGGTTGTTTTAGATTTGAGATCAAATCTTAATGGTTTTCATTCGGCTCTCTGTCAGGGTGATACAAAATGAGGTCGGCAACATTAAAGGCATCAGAAACCCCATAGTCCTTGGCTAACTCCAATCTATAAGCATTGCCATTGATCTTTTGGAGGATTCTAAAAGGTCTTTTAGTTCTTGCAGATAATTTTTTCTTCCTCTTGTTTGGGAACCATTTCTTGCTGAGGTGCAACCATACTAAGTCTTTAACTAGAATTGTTTAGCCATCCTACCCTTGGTCTTCTCCCGCATTTTTCTAGCAAATTGGTCTATGTGCCAAGTGACTTTATCATAGATGTGTTGAAGGGATTGTGCTTGAACTCTTAGGTCAGGTCTTCTTGTGCGGGTACAAGTACAGGGGTTTAGTCGAGGGGCAACCCAAGATTAAAACCATAGACCACTTCAAAGGGTGTTTGCTTAGTATTGTCATGCATTGTATCATTGTAAGCGAATTCAACCACTAGTAAGCAAATGTCCTAATCAACCAAGTTTTTTCCTATTACAGCTCAAACCAGTGATCCCAAAGTGCGATTAACTACCTCCATTTGGCTGTCAATTTGGGGATGACAAGAAGTACTAAATAGTAGTTCGGTCCTCATCTGATGCAATAAGGTTCTTTAGAAATGGCTTAAGAACTTTGGATTCCTGTTGAAGACTATACTTCTCAGTACACCGTGTAACCGCACAATCTCCTACAAGAAAAGATAAGTAATAACTGTAGCATTGTTAGTTTTTGAGTAGGGCACGAAGTGTGCCATTTTGCTGAAATGATCCATGATGACCATTATAGATTCTTTGCCTCGAATAGTTCATGATAGTCCAAGAACAAAGTCCATGCTCAATTCAATCTATGGCTTTGTTAGGACAGGTAAAAGCATTGCTTTCCTTTGCTTGGCTTAGTACTCAGTACAACTGTCAATAATTTGGTGTACATCTCTCTTTGTCTTCGGCCAAAAGAATCGATTATTCAACAATTCACAGGTCCTTCTCTCTCTAAAATGTCCGGAGAGTCCTCTACTATAAGCTTCCTTAATCAATAACTCCCTCAAGGAACAAGTCGGTATGCATAGTTTTCTACCTAGGCACCCTCCACATGATACTCATCCACTGTCCTTCCATCAATGCATCATACGATTATGGGTCCAAAGTATAGATCCCTAGAATACTGGTATTTGATACTTGTAAACCCAAACAGCCTGGTCTATAGTTCGATTAAAAGTGCATGTTTCCTTAAAAGAGCATCTACAATTACGTTACTTTTTCACTGCTTGTATTTTATTACGAAATTTAATCCTTCAAGGAATTTAACCCATCTTACATGCCACTTTGATAACTTCGTTTGACTTCAGAGGTACCTCAATGATTTATGTTTAGCATATATTGCAAATTCTCTCGACAGTAAATAGTATTACCATACTTGTAGTGCTCGAATCAGTGTTAAGAGCTCCTTATCATATACGAAGTAATTTAACTATAGCCCTTTAAGCTTCTCACTATAGAAGGCAATTGGTTAGCTTTCCCGCATTAGGACAGCGCCTATTCCAATACCTGATACGTCACATTCCAGCTCAAATATTTTCTCAAAGTCAGGTAGAACCAATACCAGGGCAGAGGCTAATCTTTCTTTTACCTCAGCAAAGCTTCTCGCCTTCATTTCTCTATATCGAAAGTCGGTGTTCTTCTTTGTGAGCTCAGTAAGAGGCATGGCAAGGGTGCTGAAATTCTTGATGAATCGTCTATAGAATAAAGACAGTTCATGGAAACTTCTTATATCGGCACAAATAGTAGGAGTCAACCACTCTACAATTGCTTGGATCTTTTCGTCATCCAATTGTAAGCCTCCTCCACTAACTATATAGCTCAAGAATACCACTTCCTCCAGGCAAAAGCAACATTTCTTAAGATTGCTGAATAGTTTCTCGAGATAGAGGATATCCAATACTTTTTGGAGATACTTGCAATGGCTCGGCATGTCGGCACTATAAACCAATATGTTGTCAAAGTACACCATGACACACTTTCCAATTAGATGTCTTAATACACGGTTCATCAATCTCATAAAAGTGTTCGAGGAATTCAACAGGCCAAATGACATGACTATTCACTCATAGAGTCTATGCCAAGTTTTAAACGCAATCTTCCATTCATCTCCTAGCTTCATGCAGATTTGATGATAGCTAGACTTCAGGTCAATCTTACTAAAAGACCTTAGCTTCACTCAACTCATCCAACATGTCTTCTAACCTCAAGATTGGATACCCGTATTTGATTGTGATCTTATTCACGGCTCAACTATCAACACACATTCGTTAGGTTCCATCTTTTTTTGGCACCAGAAGCATTAGCACAACGTAAGGGCTAAGACTTTTTCAGACATATCCTCTCTCTAGTAGCTCATTGACTTGACGTTATAACTCAAAAGCTTATTCAGGATTCATTCGATAGGTTGGCTTATTCGGTAATGTAGCACTAGGTACTAAGTCAATGCAATACTCTATGCTTCGAGTTGGGGGCAACCCCTCAAGTAATTATTTTGGAAACAGGTCAGCATACTCCTCAATTATTTCTATGATTTCTTAGGGTAATTCACCCCGCCACTTCATTTCTAACAGGTACCTAACCAACATAAGGCTCGTTAGCATTGATGGCCTCATAGTGCTTGGCTCTACTCATCACCAGAGCTTTCTTCAATCCATGAGTAAGTTTTGTCTACAATTTATTAACTTCTCTCAGTGGTA
The DNA here is from genome assembly GCA_024138015.1 of Lumnitzera littorea. Lineage (NCBI taxonomy): Eukaryota > Viridiplantae > Streptophyta > Magnoliopsida > Myrtales > Combretaceae > Lumnitzera > Lumnitzera littorea. The sequence continues at coordinate 131,216,387 of JAMXBB010000001.1, read as the reverse complement.
TCGAGTTTAGTGTGATCATTTGGTTATTTTTCTTGAACATGTACATGTCCTCGTAGTTGTCATGGATAACTCTTCTATCAAATAACTACGATCTATCTAGCAACACGTGATAAGCACACATGGGCAATACACCGTAAAGAATCTGGTCAAAGTAATTCCCTACAATGATTGACATTAGTATTTTCCGAGTGACATATAATACTCCTTTCTCACTCAACCAATGCAATTTGTATGACCTCAAATGTGCAACAGTCGGCAATTTCAAATTTTGAAATAAGATCGGCCGATGTCACATTAGTGCAACTTCCACTATCCATGATGAGGGCACATATATGATTATTCACCTTATAGGTGATATGAAATAAATTGTCTTTTCGCTCTTCCTCTTATGAGGATTCCATGTTCATTGTGCATCAAATAACCATGATCAACTAATCTAAGTCCTCAGCGAACACATCTTTTTCAATTAGTTCTTTCTCGACATTTTCTTTCTTGGTAGGGATCTCCTTTTCCTCGGGTTCCTCATCTAGACTGTTTACCTCTAACTTCAGGACATCTCCTTTAATGACCATTGTCCATTAGTTCAGGTACTAAGTAACCGTATGTCCAAACCCTTAGCACTTAAAGCACTTGATCTGGCTAGTTTTCCAACTTGATCTTTACCCCTTCTCATAACTTAGGGTCAGCACCTTAGCGTCAGGTTGGCCATTCAATTCAACTCAAACATCCATTTTTCAGCTCGACTAAGCTTAGTGACTTGCTTGTTTGGGTTGGCTAGTCAACATCCTCGTCATTACTTAACTCCTTCTTTACCTTTCTACTTACTGGGCTATCTTGATGGCTTTATCCATTATGGTAAAGCATTGGAGTTCCATAATGTCTCAAATATCACCTCTCGATCCAGTGATGAATCTTGAGACTATTCAAGTTGGTGGTTCCTCCATATCACAACGGATTATAAGCATTTGAAATTTCTAAACATACTCATCAATAATCCGACCTCCTTACCTCAGCTTTTGAAGCCAAGTGAAAGTATCTTGAAGGTAAGTTTCTAGTACGAACTTGATTCTGAGTACTCTCTTCATCTCAGTCCAAGTATTAATCTCTTAGTAGCTTTCTTATCTCCTCATGGCCTAGAAATTCTTCCACTACATAATGACATACATGAGGAACTCAATAGTAACAGTTCTCACTTTCTCATAATCCTCGTATTGATTATAATGAAAAACACACTTCACCTTCTCTTCCCACTCCAAATACTCATCAGCATTCTCAGATCCATTGAAGCTCAGAATCCGAATCTTTACATGGTCAGATGCTTTGGAGACTCGCACACATTCTTCTTCAAAATACTCATCTTCTTCCTCATCTCCTATGTCTGTCAAATCAATCTTTCTCCTCACTCATTCACCTACTCCTCCACCTCTAACTAATTGACTTAGGTTCTAACCTCTAATAGGTTGAGCAGCTTATGGGGTCTTTTGTACGGGCTTAATAGATTGGCAGGATAATGCATGAACTACTCGGGTTAAATCCACCAAGAGGTTAGTCACTTCATCAAGTCTCTCAGCAATGCTTTTGGGAATTCCTTAAAACTGTCGTCCATGGTGGATAACTTTACTATTGTCATTTCCTACACTAATATTCACACTAGGGTTTAGCATTTTCTCTATAGATTCAAAATTCAAACAAATACTTTAAGAAATTAACAACTAGCAAATACAGCAACTAAGATGAACATAGTAACTTACTCTATTTCACATACATAGAATGGAATATAATAGAATTTCTAAAAGAACCAAATATAACTCATACAAAACCTCCACTCAGATACTAAGATGTTGCGAATCGTGACCAAGAACAGATAAGGCCGATCACTGGATGGGTCCAAGCTTACAAAAAGCTTAAAAGGAATAATTGGGAATGGTGTAAAAAAGGATGAATGTGAATGAAAAGTAAGCAAGACCTACGAACAGCTCCAATAGATATAATACACCAATGAAACTTCTGTAGACTCATGGTACAATTCGATATGATGCACGAATCGATCTCGTGAGGTTACTCACCACTTAGCCTTGCTTAAGAGTTAGGATAAGAGTGAAGACGAGAGTAAATAGGTAGTGTTTACTCAAGGAAGGAAAAATACTCAAGTGTATTAATGTTCAATCTGCTTCTCTATAGCTATAAGTACAAGGGGTATTTATATCCATAAATTAAGGCAACTTGCCTAAAAGGGCAAAGACAAAAAGGGTATTTCCTAAGGAAGTATTATAAAATATACAAAATGATAAAAATGAATATATAAGGAAAGTAATCATCGGTGTAATGGATTCTACACATGATACTGTATATGTGATGATATCGTATTGGTGATGCTGTCGATAGATGTAGACAAAAAGTATAGATAGCTTACTTATTCGAATAGAGGTGGCTTGGTCAATTCGGACTCTTTCTCTCGACATCTCGGCAAGAGTACTGTAAGCCCCACAACCAATCACTTAGGGTTCTAATTAGCTGAAAGATCCGATCGAGCCTAAATTATAAGTAAAGCTAGAAATTTTTGTGTAAACTACTTAGATGATATAGAATAGTGTTATGAAGCTTATTTTCAAAAATTAATTTTTGAAATTTTTAGATAATTTTTAGGCTTTAAAATGAGGCATAAAATGGGTAATTTAGGATTAATTAAGTAATTAAATAGTTAATTACTGATTTAGTGAATAATTATATGTTTTAAGATGTTAAAATCTGATGAAATATGATACTTGTATCATTTAGAGTGTTAAATGTAATTATTAGGTTAATTATGTAGTAAATAATTAATAGAGAAAAATAGTAAATTTTAAGTTAATTTTATAAATTAGGGTAATTAGGTGTAAAATCTAATTTAGGATGAATTTAGACATTTTGAAATGATAATTGATGTTGGGAGATGGTAATTAGAGTGATAAAAATATTAGATGTGTATTATGTACATAATAAGTAATAATACATAATATGCAATTATTGAAAATATAATAAATAAAAAATATTAGGATAAAAATTGATATTATATAAATAATAGGGATATATAATAAATCTAATAGAAAACTTAAATTTACGTAATTATATGAAAAATGTAAAAATTTCTCACATCAAGAGTAAATTCGGTACACTAATAAGGATTTAAGTGTACCGGGTAAAATAAAATACTGACTAGGAGTAATGATAATATTTAGGATATCTAGAAGTAATGTGATTAATTTCATATTATGAGTTGAAATGAATTTCTAAGGTTCGAGTATAAAACAGTACTTAAAAGTCGAAGTAGAACCTAATTTATAAATTGATGCGGAAACTAAACCCGAACCTAACCCTAAACCTAAAATAATTGTAAAAGGTTTGAGAACCTAGATAACCAGATATATATTAAATCATAAACAAAACATAACAATAAGCGTTATAGGATAAAACTAACTTATAATAGTTATATGAAAAACTGAAACCACGTTTGTGTTATAGGGATGATCGATGATGGCCTGAGCGAGTTGGACCTCGAGTAAGTGAGCGAGGAGTCTAAGTAAGTTGGGATTAATACGTTGCTGTATTTTGAAGGCTTAAGATTATGCTTGTTTGTGCTTATTAGATAGTTGGTTGTGTGCATGTACTTGATTATGAGTGATGTTATGATTCTGTTTGTTGTTCTAACTGGTATTATATGATTTGTATAAAATAATTGATCACCTTAAACTGGACCTAATTAAATATATAACATGTAATCATAATCGGACCTGCATGGCAACCCATTAGGGGAAACTTAAGATTCTCTAGCCAAATATCAACTCCTTCGAAAGGGATAGCGCAAAATTGCATAATGGTCCCTTTTTCATCCTTAGTCTAACTAAGTGACAAGAGAGGAGGTCATGACGAAGGTGAAGTCAATGGTTCGAAGGTAGTCGCAGGAGGAGCAGTGTCTTCACTGCATAAGCCAGGGTTTGGTCGTAAGCTATTGCATTAACGACAACTCCTCAACCCGAATTAGAGCGGACACAATTTCTCTAATCTTACGACGAGCCAAACAACATCGTGCGATGGCATTTGCTTAAACATGCATTGCACCTAATAAGTTGGTTGATAACCTTGTTATGTTTATAATATAGTTTCAAGTCCTCCATCCTAACTTACTGAGTTGTAGTTACTCACATCTCTATAGATATCATGCAGGTGCTGGCTAAAAAGCGGCTTACAACTACTCTAAAGCTAGCAACTACTAGATCCTGGGGAATGAGGATCCAGCAACTCTAAGCTTTTATTTTAGAATTTTTCATTTTTGAATAATGTAATAACTAGAAAATATATTACAGTGAAACATTGTAAACGTTAATTGTAATAACTGAATTATAGTGTATATATATATTTTCTCACTTTCTTAAGTAAATGATTTATTTAAATTACAATCTATTTACTTCAAAGTGGGTTAGTCGTAGACACCTTGTATAAATCAGGTCTAAGATAGCGATTGTAAGGCCAACTTCTATTTTAGAATGGTTTACATGACGGGGCTGTTACGTCTTTGCCGCTTCGAAGCGTAACAGGTGCGACCGAGTAAGTAATTGGCCAAGCATATGTGAGAATGAAGATAGGTTATTGTCTCAGCCTTCCACAATTCCGCTTCTCAGTATATAACATACAAGAAATAGGTAATCACTCAACTCAACAGGCAGAATGGGTCAACAAGGAGATATTCGTCATCCACATGAGTCAGTTGGAATAGGAGGATTCGTCTTGCCAATCTCTTTAATTCTCAAGCTCAACTGCAGGTCAGTGGTCTGATAGCCTGATTTCCATCAAATGAACCTATCTAAGTAGATGCTTCTACCCTTAACGACATTATAGGAGCATGGTACATGAGCGCGAGATTCACAAGTGTAGATTTTGTAGACATAGGATTCATTGGTATTAGTTACACAGAGTCAACAATTGTAATACGTAGTATAGCACATGAAGATGACGAGCCTCCAATCTAAACCCCTTGATTCTTTACTTCAGGTAATGAATCTTGCACGACTGTAGGTTCCACAGCAAGAGATTGTTCCTCAACTCTAAGAGTAACATGCTCATTGACAATAGCAAGGTTAGGTAAGGTATATTGTTGTATATTAGAAGGATTCGAAGAAGTTGCTCATTGTTGTACAACAACAAAGGCAGCTAACACAGGCGCGCATTGAGCAAACATCACCACAAGTTCACCTAAATTCTCATTAGTCTGTCACAACTCACACGTTATCTGTAAATTATCAAGGACACCTTCTCGTATGTCATCGCCTTGATTACTGCCTTTAGTTGGAGGTGAATTTTGGTCATTGGTTACAGTAGTGACATCTTGCTTTTGATTAATTTCATCAATAAGAACAGGTTGTCTTCGCCTTAAAAGTACCATTATGTGAGTATCAAGTCTTCCATCCCCAATAAAGTTGCCATAAAATGTAGGGGTGTAGGTATAGATGCAAGTGTCACATACATACCGCATGAGAAGCCACATTATACGCAGCTAAGGAAATGATTTAAGTGGCTTGCATAGGATTATCAAAAGAGAAGTGTAGGGAGAAAGAATAAGCAATCTCGATGAGGCTTTAACAAGTATAATGATAGGTGGAAGAGCACAAGATTAATGAAAAACAGGGTAAAGTTCTTAAGGTAATTAAGTATTTAATTTTTGAGACAAGGTTCCTATAAAGTAACGTTGTTGATGGAATTTTTTCTCTTCTCTAAATGAAAAAGTGAATAAGGTATTTATAGGAAATGGTAATTAATCCAATTTGTCATATCATGATAGTAATTAATGGTTAAGATTTAAGCCCTTTTGTTAATGGATTTCAAGTAAGCTATTTTCATAGGTTTAGATCTAGATAAAAACTTTATTTATTGTTTTAGTGTGAGNTTTTACTGAATAAATAATGATAAATTTTAAAAATATAAATTTTATTTTATTTTATTTATACACGCATATATATATATATTACATTAGACTCCGAACCCCGACCCATTCACTTTCCAGTTCCGCCGCCCTGATCTCTCCCCGAGCCCCACTCTACCGCCAGTTCACTTGAAATATATCAATTTCACCGGACCAAAAACACGTTCCGCCGCCAACCGCCACTCGCTTCAAGTCGGCCTTTCTCATATTCCGTTTGCTTAGGTAATGATCCACTCTGACCATTAAAACGGTAGGACAACCTCTTATAGAACCTTAAATATTTGCATCGCTCCTTAGTGTTCGTCAATTTTTGCTGTTGAATGGAACAATAAGGTTCGTTTCTGGGTATAATTCAATTGCGATGGTTATTTATATATTTATTTATTTATTTTTTATCAGATATGTTGATAATTCAGATGGCTTATGTGGCGTATTTTAGTGTTTTGAATTTACATGTACATCTACATAGAGGGTTCTACTTCTAAAAGACTATAAAAAAGCATGAATTTCGATCTGATACAACGGCAAAGTTAAAAACTTTTTATTACCCAAAAAAAAAAAAAAAAACTGTGCGGAAAATTGAAGGTATGGGTGGTGGAGCTTGAAATTTAGATTAAACTGTTGTGGTAGTAATGTATTTGCTCTTTCCGGGCTAGTTTTGTGCTCTTTGGATTGTACTTTTCACACAGTGATGGTGATTTCAATAAGCCAATGTTAAAAGTTTTTTGATTGTCGAAGTAATATCCATTTATATTATATCATTGGGGCTATCAAGGCGGCATTTTATATTTAGCAGTTGGTTAAGAAAAAACAATTGAGATAACAGCTTGAAATTTGACTTTGTTGTTGTTGCCTTCAGATATAAGGAAAAAAATTTGAAAATGAGTGAAGAGCATGAAGAAGGTGTTAAAACATTTATGGATTTGGGTTTAAATGAACAGTTGATTGAGGCTTGTGAGAAGCTTGGATGGAAAGATCCTACCAAGATTCAAGTCGAAGCCATCCCTCATGCCTTAGATGGTATGTATTGTTAGATATGCTATTTCATTATTTATTGCCCAATTGTTTGGCTAATGACTTGCAAGCGTTTTCATCTCCTCTCAGGAAAGGATATAATCGGGCTTGCACAAACTGGTTCTGGCAAGACCGGAGCTTTTGCTCTTCCTATATTGCAAGCTCTTCTAGAATCTCCACAAGCATTCTTTGCATGTGTTATCTCACCTACTAGGTATGAGTTCTATCACATATTTTAATATTATGTAGTAGATTCTATGTCATTATATCGATATATATTTTTCTTTAGTTGTAATTAAGTTGACTTTTCCTTAACTGCAGGGAATTGGCTATTCAAATTGCTGAGCAATTTGAGGCACTAGGAGCTGTTATTGGAGTCAGATGTGCTGTGGTAAGCTCTTCTTCAGCATTTATTGCTTGCTTTTCTTTTTTCCATAATGATGGTGGTGGCTAAGATGTATTATTAGTGGCTCACATTATCTTTTCTTTTTCCCTTCAGCTTGTTGGTGGAATAGACATGATGCAACAAGCAATTTCTCTTGCAAAGCGGCCTCATATTGTAGTAAGTGCTTGTGACACTTGACTTCCAAGAGAGCATATTAATCATCCTCTTTATTGTTGATAAGATTCTTCTGTTTTCACTGGAGCTATTCATTTTTTGACATGATAATTTAATATCTTGAGATTATTTATTGTTAAAGGCTATGTGCAAATGTTACTTTCTTAACCATATTGTTACAACAATATTTTTGGTTATATGGCTAAAGAAAGGAAAGTTGACATCTTATGTTGTGTTCACTTCTGAATGGAATCAGGTGGAAATTGAATGACTCTTCAATAGGAATTGAATTGATAGGTAATTGGGAGAGATATTTTGGCTATATGTTTGTAATCTCCCAACCATTGTTCTTAGGCTAAATGGTTGTGCCTTTATTGATTCGATGAGATATTTAGGCTAAGTGTTTGGAGAGAAGAGCAAATTGTAGAGGAAAATGTTATTTGATGCATCAAAGTACTTATTGGAATACCAAATAGAGAAACTTTCCACCCTTTCATACTGTTTTTTTTCCCTTCATCTTTTGTATTTTTTTTTTTGTTGTGGCCCGGGGTGGGTGGGGAGGCACAAAGGGTCGGTTTGAAGTATGTAATTGATATTGGAAACTGTGAAATATATGGTTTTGGATAAGAACTTTTATGTATTGAAATAGGACTTATTGATGACTTATTTATATCTTTTTTCCTAAATGCATTATCCTATGTAGGTGGGGACTCCTGGCCGATTGGTGGATCACTTGTCCAATACAAAAGGATTTTCTCTTCGCATGTTAAAATATTTGGTATTACATTATTTTCATTGCGCTAGATTTATGCGGTTTTTGTGTACTTGGCATATTTGAACTCCATGTAGAATTGTTTGATGTAAAACAATATATTAAGAGAAGAAGGTATTTTTCAAGGTGCCTCTTAAGGGGTGTTAATCTCATAAATAGCAATAGGATTGGCAAAGGGCAAAACCCAAGGGACATTCACATTAGCCCTTGAATGCAGAAGTTGTTGTTTGTTATATAGTAGATGTTTTATGAGTATTCATTATTCATGGTAGAGGTCTTTTTGGTGAGGTAATTTTTTCTCTTTTTGGTATACATTGAAAAAATTGCTAGGAAGTTCCACATATGAAGAATACTTAAGGAATATGGTAATGGGTGTATATATCTAGTCTGAAGAGAAATCTCAATTATGAAAAGAGCTTGATGACTAGTTGCAGGGCTCATGCATGAATACATGTTTGGGAGTCCAAAAATTCAATTTAATTGTAAAATATGAGAAGCTGGTGCTATTGATTACATGGCACTTTTTATGGTAGGTTCAAGGTGGTACATAAAAAAATACTTGTATTATTGGGTCCAAATCCTCCTCCTGAATGTCTTGATGAGGTTTTGAGTGTATATTTCTCATTTAAAGGTTATTTAGGCAGTCCTTTAGCATATAGATTGTCTTCTGTTGTTGTCCTTTGCAGGAAGACACTTGACATTATTGCTGTATTGTCATGATTCTAGAGGTGTTAATTTTTGAAAGAAGAGGTTGATTAACTTAGTCCCTCTATATTTTTCTCTATTTTGAACAGGTACTAGATGAGGCTGATAGGTTGCTCAATGAAGACTTTGAGAAATCAATTGATGAAATTTTGGATGTTATACCTCGTGAAAGAAAGACTTACTTGTTTTCTGCTACCATGACAAAAAAGGTAATATTTACTCAACATTTTTATTGGATAAGGTCAGCTTTTCATTGATAGTAAATAATTACCAGAGAGCATAGTTCACTATGTAAAACAAAGAGTAGACTACAGACATTAAGCCTAAGTTATTGGTGATTGTGCTATGAAAGGAGTGTATGGACCAAAACTATACTGTCAATGGCTATACTTTAGTCAACTTTACTTAAAGATGAAATAATTACAAGAATTATAGAAAATTCAAATCTAGCTTCCTAACTGAAATTAGAGCTTTCCTTTTGCTATCATTTGTTGGATGGGGTTTGTGGGGGTGGGGGATTGGGGCAGGGGCCTGATATGCACAGCTCATTAACAAATTTCAGGCACTGAGTTGACTTTTGAGGAAGTTGGATGGGTTTTGTGGACTTTTGTTGGGGGGGAGGGTGGCTAATATATAGCTCCTTAATGAACTGCAGACACCAAGTTGACCTCAAAGGATGGATTTTGCTTTTGTGTACCTTTAAAATATTATTATTATGGTTCTCTCTTCTTCTGTTTTGTTCTTTAACTGGAAGATTATTGATAGCAAAAGCATGTTGAGTGCTTCATTTAGTGAAAGTGGGGAGAGTAAAGCCATCCAACAATATAGTGGAAACGTATTTTATTTTTTAGAACAGTTCTGTATGAAAAAAGCACCTACAAACAAATAAAATGATGATCAAATCACAAGATATGGACTTGGAACAATGCATAAAATTGTCAATTTGCTTCTCATTGTATAGTCAAAGATGTTTTTAGAATCTTTATAATGTATAAATGCAAAGCATGGGGAAGAATAAGCATTCTAGGTTAGGTTTCATTGAATAAATTGCACAGTGTGTATCGTTTGGTTGTTTGTTTTAAGAGACACGGTACTGATAATTATGCATTGAACCCAATTTATTGAGGCTTTACAGTTGTATATCTCATGTCACTGTTCCTTGGTGCTGGGCACGTTATGTATTACATATGAGAGTTGTGATATAAGATCTAAAGAGCACTATATGTGTTACGAAGGAAAGTTGTGAATCAAGAACTTTAACAGTATTTTTTTGGGTTTGACATTTCTTCTGCATCTAAATGTAGGTGAAGAAGCTTCAGAGGGCATGTTTGAGGAACCCAGTTAAGGTATGAATAATGATCAGTTGTTGTGTTATTCTCTTCAACTGACTTCTACATTTGAGAAGCTAGTGCATGTAATTTGAATTCGAAATCTGTCTCAACTATTTAACTTCTTGTGTAATTAATGTGTTTTTTCAGATTGAAGCAGCTTCTAAGTATTCCACTGTGGATACATTAAAGCAGTATTATTGCTTAATTCCAGCAAAGCACAAGGTCTCTTCTTATGCCTTGCTAAACCTTTCTTTTGGAGTGGTGAGATAGATTTCTTTCTTTGATTGGGATTAAATTGATTGCTAGAGCAAGAAGTATTCCAAGGTTCAAAATAATCCCATTAACCAAACAAGTGTGAAGCAATGGACAAGTTGGCCATAGTTTTTAGGTGGAGGAAACTTGTCTTTGAAAGTGCCTGTACCCACAAAAATCTTAATTTGGTTATTTGCTTAAGTGAGGAATGGGGACTTGTGAACTTTTTTCATCTTTTGTTCCAAGGTCATGGATTTGTATGATCTTATTGATGAATGCTATGGATAATATTGTCAATATATAGTGGCTAATATGATCTATATATATGAACTATCCTAAAATAAACACTGCATCTATAGATGTAATCGAACAACAAAAAGAGTAATTCTTAAATTCCTACTTCCCCTAGTTATATAAGTTATTGGTAAGCTTTAGTTATAAGTTGTTAATAAAAAGACAAGCTCTCCTTACCACTATCCAGTGTGTTAATTCAAGTCTTGAGATGTATATAACTGATGCTAGCAGTTTCTAGGTGAGTGATTTTTTTGTTTTTTTTGTCATTCGTATGAATGGATAAAAAATTCTTGCAGGATTGCTACCTTGTTTTTATTCTCAATGAAAAGTTTAAGTGCACAACAATGGTGTTTACTCGTACATGTGATTCTACACGTCTATTGGCTTTACTTCTTCGGAATTTAGGCATAAGGGCCATACCGATTAATGGTCAAATGAGCCAGGTATATATACAAATATTGTTGTGTTAATTGAAACAAGTATCTAAACCTTGTCTTCATACTTCTTAGTTTGGTTTGCTTTACAAGTTCATATTCTCAATTCACAGTCAAAGAGACTTGGAGCATTAAACAAATTTAAAGCTGGAGAATGCAATATTCTTATATGTACCGATGTGGCAAGCAGAGGACTTGATATTCCTTCAGTGGACATGGTTATAAATTATGATATTCCATCAAATTCAAAGGTTTGGTTTTTCAATATTTAGATTCTTTTTTTTTTTTAATGATACTTATTTGAGTAGGCCAAGGTTTTTAGTCCAGATAACATTAAAATGAGTGGTCTTCTTTCTTGTATCTTTTTAATATTCTATATCTAGATTTAGATGACACCTGCCCAGTTGGATAGGACTTAATTGTTCTTGTAATTGTCTGCTATTTTGTAGGATTATATTCATAGAGTTGGAAGAACCGCACGTGCAGGACGATCTGGTGTTGCTATCTCACTTGTAAACCAATATGAAGTCGAGTGGTATCTACAAATAGAAAAGCTCATCGGTGAGAAACTTGTGTATGCTATTTTCTAGTTTTTTCAATACGTTGTTTGTGACAGCTAACAAAGATATTTCAGGCAAAAAGTTACCCAATTTCCCTACAGAAGAGGAGGAAGTTTTGCTATTGTTGGAGAGGGTCACGGAGGCCAAAAGAATGTCACGAATGGTACTAGTTTTTGTAGCTGTTTCTTTTCTCTTGCCATACCATTTATACTTACAAGTCTTTCATCTATGTATTGCTATTTACGTGTTCTGATGATGACAGAGAATCACGTGTTAAGATAGAATCGTTATTTTTTCCACCTATTCTCTCTGATGATGGTCATGTCAAATATAATGGGAACAAATTACTCCCCAAATGGTTTTCTTTGGCAATAGTCTTTTTTATGATTGCCTTCACTCTTATAAATTCTCTTGGTTTTGAGATTAAATGTAATTCATATCCAGTTCCATCGTTATAGATGCACATCCACTGTTCCAATCTACTTCTCTTATTATTTTTTAATCCATTTGATCATCCATTCAGCTGACAACAAAACGTTGAAGTTGAAATGCTCTAGTTGGATGTCTCAATGTCCTGTAACTTAGTTACACACTTTGGTAATAATAGTTGTCGTGGCTCGATCTACTTCTCTTTGCCAAATGATTTTGTTGTCAATGAGAATTGCAAACTATGTTTGCATCATGAGCACTCCCCCTCTGCTAGCTTAAGCACTATCGAAACAATGCTACGCAGCATTTAAGAAAATAGGAGTTTTATGTATTGCAAATTTTATTTGCGTTTTTTTTTTTTTTTTACTTAATTTTATTTTAAACTTTGAACTTTGCCTAATGAAATGAATGAATTGAAATCTTGTAGAGAATTAAGGAGGGGGCCGGAGCCAAGAGCAAGAGGAAGAGAGAAGGAGGGGGGGAGGAGGAGGAGGAGGAAGTTGAAAGATATTTAGGTGTCAAGAATGAAAAGAAGTCCAAGAAGCTGAAGAAGAAATGAGATTTTAACTTTTCTCATGAAAATTAACTAACGAGTCTATAAAGGCCAGCACAACAATTTTACTTTTTTTAGCCCTGTTACCTGGGGTGTCAATTTTACTTCTATGGACAACCTTAATAACCCCGAATCTGAGAATGGCTTATCGAAGTTGAAATATGTTTATATTGAGTGAATATTCTTCACCTGAGGTTGGTACTAAGTTAAGAGACCCTACCAGGTTACTGCCCAGGATAAATGCAATGCTTTGTGCGGCAAAAATGATCTCTCTTTCTTATTATTGACTGGTTAAAGTGGGGATTTTAATTTAATATATTTACTTAAATAAGTACCAACATTAATAAAGTAAAAAAAAATGATATACTTATAATTGCTTTAAATATTATGTGACTTCTGTTATTTGATCACATAAGAATGCATGCTAAATTGTAGTTTTATATGATTACTAATGATTTTCCCATATTTATGTAAATCAATATCATTTGTAAAAATTCATGACACATTGACTTTAAAGGGAATTGAAATTTCATTCTTTCCTTACATTTTATTATGATGTGTACTTAATTTTTTATCATGAAATCATAATTCTGTATTTTAATTCAATTAAGGAATTACAATTTCTTTATATTACCACTATTTTTATTGTCATCACTGTTGCAACTATTACTACCATCATTATTGTCATCGCCATTATCACCACAGCAACTATTATCACCACTACTATAATTACTGTCATTATTACTACCATCAATTGTTGCTATTGCTGACTATTATAACCACTGCTGCTATTGTTATCACTACTATTATTAACCATCGTAGCCATTGCTTTCATTATTCCCATCAACCATAATTGCTAATCGCTACTATCATTATCATTTATTACTTTAGGATTAGTTGAAAAAGAAAATAAGTCAAGAATAATTTAATCATTAAAGTTATATTACATATTTATTCTTAAATTACTTATAAATCTAACTAAACAAAATAATATATATTACACCCTTATTTTATTTCTTAAAGAATTTCAATTCCATTTCCTTTCAACATCTTGGAGAAAGCCATAGCAATACATTATTAGGACTTGCATAATTGTTTTATTAGGTAACAGATTTCTTATAAATATTTACTTTGATGTGCCTACTATATACAAATTAAAAGAATAGTATAGACTATAAAAAAAACTTATAATTAGTTATAAAACTATTACTTATGAAACTTTTAACGGTTTTTTCATATTCATATAAAATGATATTGCTTTATGTACCAAGTGTCGTGTCCTTGTGCATCAAGTAATATAAACGTTATAAACCTAAAAGAAAACCTTGTTGTGCAACCTCTCTTTTTTATGTAAATTAAAAGAGGACCTCTCCTTTTTATGTAGATTAAAAGAAATAGGTTTGTGATGATTAAATAATATAATTATAAAATAAGGAGTAGATCATAAAAAAAGCCCTCAAACTTATCATAGAAAAGGTTTCCTGGACCGGTTCATAAGTTAAGAACTTATCAATCACTATAATTTGCTAATCCTGGCATTGTGCCTTAATTTTTATATTTTTGATACTCAAAATTGTTTTTTTGGGTGAACCAAAGTTTAATTAGCTAAAAATCTAAAGAGTTTACATAGTGCGAGAAGGCCATCCCCTTCCGAAACATGAACAAGAATCCGAATAGCAAACATTATCACAATGACAAATGTCTATCCCATAACAGCTAGATAATAGGATCGGAACATGATCAACAAGAACGTAGTGCAAAGTGGATTTGAGGCCCTCCTTTGCCAGCTTGTCAGCAGCTTTATTCGGTTTTTTTTTTTTTTTTTTTTTTGCAGACCCTGTTAATCACAACATCAGAAAAGGATTTAAGCAAAGAGAAACAATCCTTGAGGATAGGATGGTAAATTTCTAAGTCCACATTCTTGTTGTGAAACCAAAACCATTCTTGCCAGGAATCAATCTCAGAGAGGATCTTTTTGGCTCCCAAGGATTTTGCTAGGAGCAGGCCTTTCCTAAAAGCATACAATTCAGATTCTAGAGGAGATAAGTAATTGAAATGCTTGTAAGCTCCCCCCAAGATTATTCCCTCATGGTCTCTACAGATCGCTCCAATCGCTGCCTTCTTGCTATCCTCTATGATAGCTCCATCGCTATTAACTCGAACCCCGTCCGAGCCAATCAACTTTGGAGCTCCGAAATCCTTCGTTTCCCAGTTCTACAATATCTCCTTTCTCGTGAAAGCCCGCCATTCATTGGCTTCTCGAACTCTGCGCACAACTTGTGTTTGTAGTGTCTGTACGAAAAAATCGTCTATTCCACTCCTTCCAAACTCCTTTAATCCCAACAAGCATCAAGATTACTTTTAGAGTTACGGCTGAATTCCTATCCTTTTTAAACTTCTTGTAAAATTTCTTCATCCACTTCCCGACTTCCTCAAGGGAGCTCTAGATCTCCGGAATGTTCACCTGAAGTTCATTCTATAGTCTTCTGCTCCATTGACACTTCACCAGGATATGTGCTACTGACTCCTCCTCCAATGGGAAATTCACTCCAAAATTGAATCCTCTCTTGATCAGGTTGTCTCGCATGGCAATACTATTGTGAAGGATTCTCTATATTAGAATTTGGATACTCGGGGGTGTAGGTAATTTCCGAATCCATGACCAGTCTCCATCCAACTGAGTGGGTTCCTCTTCATTAAACATGTGCATATAAGCTGACTTAGCACTCAATTCACCATAGGGTCATTTTTAGCAGTCAACAATTTCATTCTCATTCTCCTGGTCTAGGAATACATTCCCTAGTCTACTTTTTATTTCTTCATCCAAAGGATACCCAATGCAGTTCTCTTTCCACCCGCTATCATTATACTATACCTGGTTAACTAGAAGCCGTTGGGCGTTTTTATTTAGTGTCTCATATAACCTGCTGATGATTTTTCCTTCCCTTTCCAAGTGTCGGTCCAAAACCTTGCAGAAGTGCCGCTCCCGATCTGCAAGTGAGCTTTATCCTCCATCCAGATCAAAGCCTTATGCAGTTCATTATAAAATGGGGATCCTATGCACCTCCTCCTGTTAACTTGATCTGCCTTATATTTTTGCTTTATGAGCTCTGTCCAAAGCAACTTCTTCCTCCTCAGATGCCTGCAAGTTTCACATAGTTCGCCATATTCCTCCTCTTGATATCCAACCTTCCAAGGCCTCCCTTCTCCTTTGACCATTTTACCTTTGACCAATTGACCCAGTGCACCTTCCTTGTTTCTGGTGATGATCCCCACAAGAAGTCACGATGAATTCTTTCTACCTTGTCCAAGAAACCTTTCGTGAAGGGGATTGCTTGTGCATGGTAATTCGCTACACTTTCCAAGGCTATTAACGCCAGAAGCCTCTGCCTTGCCATACTCAGAAGCCTTGATTTCCCTCTAGTTAACTTGGTTCTTAATTTATCTAGGATGAAGTTTTAAGTCTGCACTCGAGTTTACCTTCCTTCTTAACCGGTATACCCAGGTATTTCCCCAGGTTTGCATTCACTCTAATTCCAAAAATATCTGCAATTCCCTAGTTTGAATTTGCTTCCATATGACGGAAGAAAATGATGCAAGATTTGGAATAAACTTCTGTCTTGAGAGCTTGCAAAAGAAGTCCGTAACTTCTTTCATTTCTATGGCATTCTCTTCTGATGCCTTGCCCATTAACAGGAGGTCAGCCGCAAGGAAGAGATGAGAGAGTTCAATGCTCGTTCCTCTTATCTTTAAACTTTTCCAGCTACCATCAGCCAGTTTGAAGTGGATCGTTCGGCTTAGCCTTTCCATCGTCAGAATGAATAAACATGGAGATAAGGAGTCTCCTTGTAGCAGACATCTACTTGGGAGAAATTCTTCCGTCAAAGCTCCATTTAATACAATTTGTCATATGGCTGTACTCAAACACGAGCTTATAAGTTTCACCCAATGCTCAAGAAAGCCTAAACTGTTTAAGGCGTAGTAGACAAAGTCCCATTCCATCCTGTCTACGCCTTTTCAAGATCAAGTTTGATTAACATCCCTTTCCTTCTACCCTTTCTTTTGCCCAGGATGTGAAGCACCTCTTGACAAATAATGATATTATCAGTGATTGACCTTCCCGATATTAAACTCTCTTGTTCCAGACTTATTAAATTATTTAACGAAGGCCGAATTCTTTTCATCATACATTTACTATCTTGTACAAGGTCGTACACAGACTAATGGGACAAAAGCCCTTTTACTTTGTTTGCTCCAGTTACTTTAGGAATGGGTACTATGTGTGTTCTATTTAGGTCTTCCGGCATGGATCCACTCTTTAGGATGTTTTAAATAGTATCACATATGATTCCCCCCACAATATCCCAACAAGATTTTGAAGAATTCTGCATGTAGTCCATCCACTCCAAGCGATCTGTTGTTCCCTACACCACAGGCCCTTTTTTATTTCGTTTCCTAACCTATCTCTCTCAAGATCACTTCTATCTTCTTCTGAGAGTTCACATTGCCCACTTACCCATCGGTATGAAGGTCTTTGGATTGTAATTCTCTCTGAGGTGAACAAATTTTCATAGAAGCTAATGAGCAAGGTCTTAATTTCATCTTCTTCGCTCACCCAATTTCCTACGGAGTCATATAGGCCACATATTAGTGACTTTGATCGCCTAGCAATGACACTTGCATTGAAGAATCTGGTGTTCCTCTCGCCATGTATAATCCAATTCGACCAAGCCTTGGTTGCCCATAGCATTTCCTCTTGCTTCTGTATTAACTTTAATTATTCTTGCAGATGTCTTTCTCTGAGGAGTAATTGCTGGTTTGGCTATTGGAAGATTTGGTTTCTAATTTCCCCAATTTGTTCTACAACCCATTTCCTCCTTCTAGGCAGAATACCAAAAACTTCCTTATTCTAGGTTTTCAAAGCTTCCACAAAGTTTGGTAGATCCGAGCTACATTAAATTGGGGCCATAGCTAGTTAGACGCAATAACATCTTTAAAAGATGGGTGTATAAGCCACATTGGCTAAAAAAAAAAAGGGTCGTAGAGGCGTCGGTCCTCCTTTATGTTTCAACCTGGTATTCAATAGAAGCGGCAGAAGGTCCAATTGATGCGAAGGAATATGGAAGACTTTTGTTTCCGGGAAGGTTTTTCTCCACTCATAATTACCTCAGGCTTTATCTAGCCGAGTTTGAATCAATTCAATTAAATTCTTTGATCTTTTGAACCACGTAAATCTGGGCCCCACAAATCCTAGATCCGCCATATCACATACATTCATGCAATTTTGGTACACCATGACCCTAGTCTGGTTGAAGCCAACCCCACCTCATTTCTCCTCTCTACTTAGGATCTCATTGAAATCCCCCATTAGGAGCCAAGGACCACTTCATCTACCCGCTAATCACAAAGATTATCCTAAAGCAAACATCTAGTTTCCCAATGTGGACTAGAGTAAATAGCAGATAAATACCGGATAGAGTTGGAGGTGCTTACCTGGACCTCCATCAAGATATACTAACGGGAAGCTTCAAGAGCATGGATGGTTGCATCCTCCATATTCCAAAGAACCAAGATTCCACCATTGAACCCCTCAGCTTCCGAACACTAGAATCTATTACAGCCCAAGTAGTCCTTCAACATTATGGGTGACTCCCTTTCCATTTTTGTTTCGCAAACGATAATCACTTGAGGTTCATACTTTTGTATCATCTCCTTGATAGCCCTGCGCCTACAATCCGCATTTGCACCTCGAACATTTCATGTCGGTGTTTTGAACCGTTTTCTGTGAATATCAAAAGATAAGTTATCCATAAAATCTATCATAACTTTGTAAGCCGAGATCCTATACCATCTATCACTGGTATACACCTGCTGAAAGTAATCAATAGTGATCCTCCATCTAGTCGGTATGAACGGAGAGTGCAGCATTGCCATCTGCATCTCCTACGATGTTATCAGCATGGATGATACCATCTCCTCCATCATCAAGACTGTAAAGGGGATCCTCTGAATGTCCAATGAGATTTCTTGGCTCAGCAACACCTTCTCCGTGGTCATCTTGCATGTCCATTCCAGCACATCGACAATATCTTCCCCTAACAACTCTAGCTTGAGCATTAGCAGTTTCACGACCAAAATGCATTCCATTGGTATTCTGATTATGCTGTCTCCCTGAAACTGGAATCTCCCACTCCTTGCAATTGGTCGGAGCACTATTTCTAGAATTCTCTCCCTTCTCCAGTTGGTTTCTATTAGCACAATGCTCAGCACTTCCACTACTACCCGCCGTAAACACGAATCCATTCTGACTACCCAAACTCATGTCAAAATGGACTCTTGGTATTCCAGAGTCGTTGCCTAATAACTTCAGGCTGATTTCCACGTCCAACATTCGCACCATTATTTCTCGTAGTTTTTTTCATTAATGTTAGAAATTTACAAGGGTTAGAATTCATCTAGTTCCTTTCTTTGTGAAGAGAAGAAGGATATCCTATAGAGATATGTTTCCCCTTTGTTATTGTACTTTAGGGTTTTGGTGGGGGGAAGGGGTACAGTTTCTTCAAGTGCCTTTTCAATACCTTTCAACCGATTCAACACACCTGTTCGGGTCTTTTTTTTTTTTTCCTCTGACCCTCAGAAATATTCTCTTTCCCCTTGCTACTGGTTTCCAAATTCCCAGTTGTTTTCTGTTGCTCCCACTTTTTTGGCGCTGTTTACCCAATTCCTTGCTTGTCCTTATTTAAGATGTCTGTACCATGAACTAAATTCCCTACATCTCTTAAGACTTCCCTCCCTGCATTTAAATCCTCTGAGTCAACTTTTACCACTCCTTTTTTTTGTCTGCACCCGATCGATGTCACCTTTACTCTCCATGCCTTGATTCTTGAGTTCATTTACTTTGCCATCTACCTCATTTAGTACTTCTTCATTTTCACTCAATGACTGGTTCTCCCTCCCCTCATTAGATTTGCCTTCACCATCATTCACCGTAAATGGACAATTAATCGTCTACATTTGCTACACAGTTTCGGAATACCCTCTTACTAAACTTGATATTTATAGTTATTTATTATAATCATGTGCTTCAGAGGTCTGTTTATATCCACCTAAACACAAATTCTAGCAAATTTGTCTCGCTCTAACCCTACAATAGAAGAGTCATATCCAGTACTAGACCAATTTTTTCACCGATCTTCTAGGTTATGCTACGTCGTATTCTCAAAAGCTAAGAAGAAGAGCATTTGTGACACGTGGCAATTCAGGTTTGTTGCAAAAATCATGGGTCCTAACCCAGAATTTAAAATATTATTGGATCAATCAACCAGTAACCTTAAGATCATAAATGTTGGAACGGGAATTTACCTACTAGTTATAGATAATAATCTAGATTTTCAATGTATTATAAAAAATGGATTATGGTTTGTTAATGGTCATTATTTAACACTAAAGAAATGAGAACATGATTTTCGAACCGTATTCAAAATTATTAATATCAATTATATTCAACTAAAGGTAAATTAATATCTAAAGATATTTATTCGTTCATATTTTAACTATTTTTAAAAGATATATTTAGCTTTATCATTATAGTACAATACTTTAAAACTTGTTATCATACATTTTATATCGTTTAGTCTTTAATAGTTTCCAAAAAAAAATAAAAAAGAAAGAAAAAGTTTACCATATGTATTTAGCTTTATTATTATACTAGAATATTTATAACCCATTCTACTTATATGATTTGTCGTTAGCCTATTTATATATAGATTAAATTGTTTCTGAATATACTTTGTTCATAAAGAGAGAGAATATCATTTTTGTTTGATATCATAGATATATTCCTCATTAACCTTTTTAAAAATTACTTATCACATTAATTAAATTGAGTATTCAACAACAAAAAAAAAAAAAAGGTGACACACAGCATAATTAGCCAAAATATAAACATAAAACTTTGAGCTTTAACTTTATTGTGCAACTCATTCTTCTAAAGTAATTTATTTGCAAAGCTAATTTTACAAATTGAATTGCCCATAAGAACATGTTCATTGGGAAAGGAAAAGAAATCTTTTTGTTTTATTTCCTACAAATATTCCTTATTAAACATTCTACAAAATTATTGGCAAAAGAAAAAAAAAAGTGCCCTCTTTAAAGCTTGTTATATAAACTTATTTGTTGAGTACTCAAAAAAAGGAAAATAATAAAACTTTGATTTATAAAGATACATAGGAAAATCTAGAATAGGTATATATTAACAATACAATGCAAAATATATGTATATAAGGCACAAAAAGTCACAACTAAAAGGAATCGTGTATCTTGTATCATTTTTCTCTCAGAACACTAATAGGCAGTTGAAAAACAAATTATATGATATGCTAGGCAGTCGATCAAATGGGCAAATATCTTAGGCCATCCATGAAAATTGGGGGAATTTTGAAAGAGTTGATTTAGTTTTCATTTTGGAAAAGACTTGAAGGAAACTAACTGGTTGGAAGTCACACATGCTAAGCATGGTAGGTCATAAACTTCTTACAACGTCCATTCTTGAAAGTATTTCTAATTAATACTCTCAATTTATTCCTTTCTTGAAAAACTTAGTGGAAAGGATAGAGAAAGTATATAGAGACTTCTTATGGGAATTTACGAATGAACAAAGGAAATGACCTTGGGCAAGTTAGAAAAAGATAAAAAGTAATAATAATAAAAAAAAAAAAAAACAAAGTCGTTAGGAAGATTAAGAATGTTGGATGTTATGAAACAAGATAGTGTAAACCTCACAAAGCTAGCTTAGGATTTGAGCAAGAAGAAACTTCTCTAAATTGTGGTTATACTGGCAAAATGTAAAATATCCAAGGACCACCTTAAAAAACGCTTGAGATGAGGATTTTATAGGTCCTTAAAAAAGATGTAAGAGTAGGTTAAGAAGCATGCCAGGATAAAGATCAGGGACGGAAAAACAAGCTTCTGGTTAGACCTTTGGACATAGGAAGGTATTGTATTCGAGAGGATATATGGCCTGCTTAATAAATTTGATCATCTTCTTACAATGCAGTAGGTTTAGGATGGTCCAGGTAGGTAAAAACAAGATATTATAGGTTACCCGTTTGATGCAACTATTAATTGTATGCTAGGAGATGTAATTTTAACGAATGATGACCAAAATAGGACCTACAATATTGGCTAGAGAATATGGATGGTGATGGATTACCTACCTTCAAACCCCTTACTTGCGCCCATCTCTGAAGCCTACAATCTCTCATAAAGAGGGTACTCTTATGCCAGCCTACCATGGATAAGCTCTTGTATATAGAAGAGCTATAGGTGAACTCCTTAAGGTCCTAACTCGAACCTACTCTACTCTGCTCTTATACTTATCCTATTGTCAACCCCTCAAGTGTCAAGGCCTACTTGCAAAGTGCTGAACTCGAGATTACTTCACACTAAGCCCTATTCTTCCAACCTATAGGAATGTCGAGTCCTAAGGCCAACCTACCTAGTACCAAGGTTAAGGTGACTGCACGTCAAGCTCTACTCATTCAGCCTATTGAACAGTAGTGCCCATTACTCATCTCAACAATTCTAAGTACAATTCATTTGCAACAGTCGCAACTTCAATATAGCTCAGTCACAACGCTCCAAGATTCCTAAATACGAACCCATTGACAAGCTGCCACTTATCTATTACTTTTCTAACATTCGTACTATATTTCTTTTTATCATATGTTTTATTTACCCCTTTTCATACATACTAGAAATCTCTTTCTTTATTGTCTTTTATTTAATTTTTCATTTTGATATTGTTACCTTAAAAGACTTACTATAAATAGTCCTTTTACTATAGCTACAATGACCAACTTACACTTAATGAATATTCTTGTTCTTATAAGATATCTCTCTTCGAGTACATTTTCTTTCATACTCTTATCTACTCTTGCCCGGTAGCTCAAAATTAGTAGTGAGTAGACCTTAACATTAACTTATGAATCATATCAAGCGAAGTATTAAGTCGTGTCGTGTTCATTAGTGTGTTATGTCCTCTAAGCAGCTTTATGGAAGCTGCTATGTTTATCAATCTTTATATTTCCTTTTCTTCGATATCTTAAAGGACCTACTTAGTCACTACTCTCTATGGTAAGCTTTAGTGATTACTAAACTCCTAGGCATATCATATAATCTTAACATCAGAGTTTAAGGTTGCAACCGTAAGCTTCATGTTGAAGTATTCCTTGCTAATGTATGTGTTCTATTTTACTCTGTTTCTTTAGTAGAAAAATAGAGCAAGTTCTTTAGTCACTATGTGTTATCTAGTTTTGAAAGTTATATGTAATCTTCTATTGAGTGGTAGACTTTTTGAAGTTTTGTATTAAGAAATGTCAAA
This sequence comes from Lumnitzera littorea, assembly GCA_024138015.1. NCBI lineage: Eukaryota > Viridiplantae > Streptophyta > Magnoliopsida > Myrtales > Combretaceae > Lumnitzera > Lumnitzera littorea. Next base: position 131,193,147 of record JAMXBB010000001.1, on the reverse strand, counting down.
TCCTAGTGTTTAAAGAGAAATTAATGATGTCGAGAGTGATGCTTATGGTTACGGTCATGTTACTCAACAAACTCCATGAACTACTGATGAGCAGATATAAGACCTTGCTTAGCCAATCTGGCTATTTCTATACAAAGGGCAATAGAAACTAGGCCATAAGAGAGAGTTGTTGTTGAATAAGGTTGAGAAGTGAGAGATGGGCCGAGAAGACAGATTGGTGAGCATCGAGCACCCAAAATTATGAATGTGAACCCAACTCTACCTCGTCATGCTAAAGGATTGCGAGAAGGAGTCTTAAGTTAGATGAAGTTAAGGAGTATGAAGAGCAAGAATAGTATGATGGAATCAAGGAGCATAAGCTTAGAGCTCTTAGAGGAGCTGAGCATCTTAAAATGCAAATTTTAAGCTTTAATGAGTTTAGTAGTGCTGATGACTACCTAGACTAAGAAGAGAAAATTGAAAAGATATTTGACTTTTATAATTACGAAAATACTGTTCATATTCAAGTAATTGCATTAGAATTTTCTAGGTATACAGCAATATGGTGAAAGAAGTTGCAAAATGTATGTCAAAGAGCCCGAGAAGAAGTTCAAACATGGAATGAGATGAAGAGAGTTCTAAGGAATAGGTTTGTTTCTAAACACTACAAGCATGACACTTTCCAATGTCTCTAAGACCTGAGGTAAGGTAACAGATTAGTATATGAGTATGTTTGAGAGTTCCAATTACTAATGATTAGATACAATGTTGATGAGCCTAAGGTGAGAACAATAGCACGAATCATTTATGGGCTAAGGACTAAAATTGGTAACATAGTGGAAGTACAGAGACTTAAGACCTTAAATGAGACCATCTGAGTGGCATAGAGGGTCAACAAGTAGAGGTAGAATCAAAGCAACCAAGTACCGAGCAGCCAACCTAGATCTTGCATAGTAGAACTGGTATGCCAACTTGACCTAGATATGACCAAGCTTACTACGGTTCCAAGGTAGATCGCCAAGGTCAAATGCTGAGCAAACCTGATAATGGCTAAGGTAAGAGCAAGGCTGACGAGCTTGAGGCCAAGAAGGATTAAGGTTATAACTTAGGAAGGAAGACCCGAGAGATTAAGTGTTTCAAGTATCTTGGTTTTAGATACGTGGCTACTTAGTGCCCAAACTGACGTATCGTGACCATCAAAGGAGATAGACCCCAATTTGAGGTGGAAAATGATAGTAAAGGTAAAGAGGAGGTGGATGTTGATCACTTATTGAACGAATTCCAAGACGACTCAAATGTCATAATCTCACTTGAAAAAGAGGCTGAATACTATATGGTCATACAATTATCTCTCAATACCTTTGTGTCTAATGAGAATGAGCAAAAAGAGAACCTGTTCCATACAAACTGTCAAGTGAATGGTAAGCTCTATGCTTTGATCATTGATAGAGGTAATTATACCAATGTAATAGCTCAAGTCGTGATGAAGGCCCTGAAATTACCCACCTATCCTCACCCTAAGCAGTAAAGATTCATTGGCTAAATGAGAAGAGAGGTCTACTTGTTACCAAGCAAGTCAAAGTGCCGATTACTAATGGTGACATATATAAGGATAAGGTACTATGTGACATCCTACCAATGTGTGCCTCATACATATTACTTGGCTAACCCTAGCTATTTGACTTAAAGGTATTGTATGATGGATATAGGAATACCTACATGTTTTAAACAAATGAGAAGAAAGTTATATTAGCCCCAATGAGCCCCAAAGAAGGTTAAGAGTTACAGGAGAAGATTTCCATATCACTTCAAAGGAAGTCCCTAATGATTTCCCAAGCCCAATTCTCTAAATATGTCAAGACAAAAGAATGTGTGCTCTTATTAATTAGGAAACCTCTAGAGTTTCGAGAAGCTGGAACCTTATTTCCTGCCAATATGCTGAGAGGTTTACCACCTGTAAGAGGAATAGAGCATTGTATTGACCTTTAGTTTAAAGCTGCTCTACCTAACTGACTTGTCTAAAGGCTCAACCCTAAATAGGCTATAGAGATAAAGAAATAAGTTGACTAGTTGATTGATCGTGAATATGTCTAAGAGAGCATGAGCCCATATGCCATGATAACTGTCCTAGTGCCAAAAAAGAATAGCTCATTGAGAATGCGTATCGATAGTCAAATAATTAACAAAATCACTGTCAAGTATCAATATCCAATCCCTCAATTGGATGATATGCTTGATAAGTTGCATGGTGCGTAAGTATTTTCGAAGATAAATTTGAAGAGTAGCCACCACCAAATTAGAATGAGACCTAGAGATGAGTAGAAAACTGCTTTCAAAACAAAGGACAGTCTATTCGAATAGATGGTAATGTCGTTTGGTCCAACAAATGTATCGGGCACTTTTACATGACTCATGAACCATGTTTTGAGAATATTGATTGGTAAGTGTGTGGTTGTCTACTTTAATGATATTCTGGTATATAGTGCCGACCTCATCTCTCATGTCGTGCACTTGATATTTGTGTTTGATATCCTCTGTGCCAAGCACTTATTCAACAATTTAAAGAAATGTGTATTTTGTTAGAGTGAGGTAATATTCCTCAGTTATGTTGTTTCTGAAAGAGGTATTAAAGTTGATGACAAGAAAGTTCGAGCTAGTCTCGAGTGGCTAACGTTGACCAATGTTGCAAAAGTTAGGAGTTTCCATAGTATAGCTTCATTTTAACCCAAATTTATTCAGAACTTTAGTTGCGTAATTGTACCATTGACCGAGTTGACAAGGAAGAACTTTGAATTCAAGTGGTTTGAGAAAGCTCAAGGTAGTTTTGATGAGATTAAGTCTAAGCTAACTTTTGCCCCAGTGCTCATCTTGCCTAACTTCGAGAAAGTTTTTAAACTAAAATGTGACACATCTATAGTTAGTATAACCAGCATCAGAGTTATTCTTATGTAGGAGTGTCAACCAATTGCAAATTTGAGCAAGAAAATCAAAGGTGCCACATTAAATTACTCGACATATTACAAGGAGTTTTATGCCCTTGTCCAAGCATTTTAGAACTAGCAACACTACTTACTACCAAGAGAATTCATTGTCTACATGGACTATGAATCTCTAAAGTATCTCAGAGGATCACAAAAACTTTCCCAACACCATACCAAGTGGGTCAAATACCTGGAGACTTTCTACTATGTCATTAAACACAAGAAAGAGAATACCAATGCTATAGTCGACACACTTTCTCTTCAACATGTTCTTATTACCATTTTACAGGCTAAAATATTTAGGTTTGGCACCTTACCTAATCAGTATGAATATGACCCCTATTTTGAACCCTTAGTCGCCAAATGCAACATAGGAGGAGTAATAGATGGGTTCTATTTAAGCTAAGATTTTTTTATGAAAGGAAGACAAATCTGTATATCGAGTGGTTCTATTAAGGAATTGTTTTTTTAGAAGCCCATGTTGGAGGCTTAGCTAACTACTTTAGTGAGAAGAGAACAGCTAAGTTATTGAAAGGACATTTCTATTAGCTTGTGATGATGAAGGATGTACACAAGGTTCTTAAACATTGTGAAGTGTGCAAACATACCAAGGGAAGAAAGGAGTCGTATGGAGAGTATACACCTCTGCCCATACTTGAATAGCTATGGATCGATCTAAGCATGGATTTTATGCTCAGCCTACCCAGAATATTGCAGAAGCATGATTCTATTATAATGGTGATTGATCAGTCAGCAAAATGAACTACTTTATCCCTTGCCACAAAACCAGTGATGTTTTATTTATTGCTAACCTCTTTTTAAGAGATCGCACAACTGCATAGTGTACCTAGGAGTATTGTGTTTAATCATGATTTGAAGTTCACGAGCTCCCTTTGGGGAACGTTATGGAAGAGGCTCGACACTAAGCTCATGTTCGATCTACCTACAGACAGACGACTAGACAAAAATTGTGAACAGAATAGTTGACAACCTCTTTCAAGCTATTGTTGGGAAAAATTTACATGATTGGGATCTATGCCTGCCCATCATTGAGTTTATTTACAACCGCTCCACTCATAGCTCAACGAGAAGGTCACCATTTGAGGTTATCCATGGACTTAACCCGAACTTACCTTTAGACATGGTTACCAACCCAACCTCCCAAGGAGAAATTCAATCGAGCCTACAACATGTCGAGGAGTTTTAAAAGCTGCATGAAAGGTTGCCAAGCAATTAGACAAGACTGTAACCTAATAGAAGGAACAGGGAAATCAAGGAAGGAGACGAGTCATTTACAGCCTAGGAGACCTTATATGGATTTACCTTAGCAAGGAGCGTTTTCTAAGGAAAAGAACAAATAAGTTATCCCCTAAGTCAAATGGGCCTTTTAAGATCCTTTACCATGTTAATGACAAAGCTTATGAGCTAGAGCTTCCCGAAGAATATGGAGTATTTTCAACTTTCAATGCCACTGACCTAACACCCTATATGCTAGAAGAAGAAGAAGACCAAGATTTGAAGGAAAATCTTCGACAACTCCGAGGAATTGAAGACTGTAACCTAATAGAAGGAACAGGGAAATCAAGGAAGGAGACGAGTCATTTACAGCCCAGGAGACCTTATATGGATTTACCTTAGCAAGGAGCGTTTTCTAAGGAAAAGAACAAATAAGTTATCCCCTAAGTCAAATGGGCCTTTTAAGATCCTTTACCATGTTAATGACAAAGCTTATGAGCTAGAGCTTCCCAAAGAATATGGAGTATTTTCAACTTTCAATGCCACTGACCTAACACCTTATATGCTAAAAGAAGAAGAAGACCAAGATTTGAAGGAAAATCTTCGACAACTGCGAGGAATTGATGGATTGCCTACCTCCGAACCCCTCACTTGCGCCCATCTCCGAGGCCTATAGTCGTTTGTGATGAAGGTACTCTCATGTCAGCCTACCGAAGACAAGCTCCTATATATGGAAGAGTTAAGAATGAACTCCTTAAGGTCCCAACTCAAACCCACTCTGCTTTACTTTGACACTTGTCCTATCACTGACCCCTCAAGTACCAAAGCCTACTTACCAAGTGTTGAGCTTAAGGTCACTTCACATTGAGCCTTACTTTTCCAACCTATAGAAATGCCTAATCCTGAGGCCAACTTGCCGAATACTGAGGCCAAGGTGACTGTATGCCTAACTTTACTCATTCGACCTATTGAACAACAATGCCCATTAATCGTCTTAGCAACTTTAAGTACCATTCATTTGTAGCAACTGCAACTTTAATACAACTCGACCACAACACTCCAAGATTCTTAAATATGAACCCATTGACAAGTTGCCACCTGTTCATTACTTTTCTAACATTTGTACTATATTTTTTTTTTGTCATTTGTCTTATTTACCTCTTTCGTACATACTAAGAATCTCTTTCTTCATTATCTTTTATGTAATTTTCCATTTTGGTATTGTTACCCTAAAAGACTTACTATAAATAGTCCTTTTACTATAATTGTAATAACTAACTTGCACTTAATGAATATTCTTGTTCTTATGAGATATCCCTCTATGAGTATATTTTCTGTCACACTCTTATCTACTCTTGCTGGGTAGCTCAAGATTAGTGGCAAGTAGACCTTAACATTAGCTTACGAGTTATATCAAGCAAAGTGTTAAGTCGTGTCATGTTCTTTGGTACGTCATATCCTCCGAGCAGCTTCACTGAAACTATTGTGTTTATCGATCTTTCCATTTCCTTTTCTTCGATATCTCAAAGGATCCACTTAGTCACTACTTCCTACTGTAAGCTTTAATGATTACTAAGCTCCTAAGCACATAAGATGAGGAGCTATCTATAAAATCAATTTATGCAAAATTGTGTTAATGCGAGGACATGGGTAAGGATGCGAGTAAATGGGATTAGATATGGAAGACTCCTACTTATCTAAAAATCCAAATGCTGCTCTAGAAAATCATGATGGAAGGTATCCCAACGAAGGACAAACTATGTAATCGAGGAGTCAATGTAGGTTTGGAATGTCCTTTATCCAAAGGGACAATGGAAACCATTTGTCATCTGTTCTTTTAATGTCCTTAACTAAAAAAGGATGGTTTAAGCTAGATATTAGTAACATAGATGGAATAGTAAATAGTGAATCAATGGTGCAATGGCTAAAAGAGAATGTCTACTAGAGAAAAAAGTGATGGAAGGAAGTTCATCCCCCAAGACAAGCTTATATCTTGTTTATACTCCGATGCATATAGAGGAAAAGGAACAACATAATATTTAATCATGAGCAAGTTCTTTAAAATCATTGAATCCAAGATATTAGAGCCAAGGCAAATGAATGGTAGGCACTTCACCGTAAAACGAGGCTACAAGAAAAAGGAAGTTTTTCAACCTGTTGGACTAGACTGAGGAAGGGGATGATTAAAATTAACTATGATGGAGCTATAGTCAAGCTAGGTAAAATTGGAGGTGTTAGGACAACAGCGAGAAATGAGTCAAGTCATATTCTTAGTGGGCTGTACATGCAAACTAATCTTTCGTTACTATTGGAAGCAAAACTAATGGCTATTCTTGAAGGAATGAAATGGGCACGATAGAGAAACCTTAAGTCAATTATTATCGAGACGAATTCGATATTGGTTGTAGACTAGACATAGAAACTAAACATTAACTTGAACATTTGCCTAGTAGAGTATATCTCTCTTATTCATCATTTTGAACATATTCTCTTTTGCAGGGCAAGTTGTGACCAAAACCAAGTGGCTGATTTACTAACTAAGGAAGACTTAAAGGCTATCAACCGTGTGACTTTTGAGGATAATTTTCCTAGCTTTATTTCTAACCTCGTTGTTCAAGACTTTAGTTTGCTTTATGTTTATTCTATGTTGTTCGTCGAGCTAGGTTGAGTTGTTCTGTTTTTTTTTTTTTTAGCCTGGTCTTACTCTTGTGTTGAACTATATGTTTTCTTTATGAGTTTTAAAGTAATATAAGTTGCCATGTTTCCATCGAAAAAAAAAAAAAAGGAACCATGTACGTGTACAACAAACAAAGGTAAAATAAAGCGTCAAAGACATTTAAAAAGGAAAAAAAGGAAGATTCTCATAGAAAAACATTTTGTAGAAATTGATTGAAGAGAGGCAAACTTGGCACCATGCAAACTCTAATTATGTATCTTTTGGGAAGAATTATACTAAAGAGGATTAATGTATGGGGTCAAGTTTAAATAGAAGATCGAACTTTTAAGTGGTTAAAATAAACAATCAACATTATGATAAGTGATGCAAATAAAGAACAAAAATTGAAATAAAATTAGGGTTTTAATCCTCTATTTGGACCATTTATCATAACGTTAATTTTCCATTTTAATCACTTGAAAGTTCAATCCTTTATTTAGATTACTTAACATAACGTTGATCCTTTATTTGAACTATTTGAAAGTTCGATCCTGTATTTAAACTTGACATCAAACATTGATCCTATCATGTGTAAACATATATCTCTTACAAACAATGATATTTTAGATCCATAGAATATTAAAATCAAATTTACTCATTGAATATCGTTATTAAACCTTCTTTATTAGCCAAAAACATACAAGACTTCGCAAATTTCTAACTTCCTTACATTCATTTTCATATAATTATTTTATTTAAATATCATCAAGCAACAATCGCTGCCTACCTCTCAATGCACACTTACCATTATTTAGCCCTTGGTACTTAATGGCAATGCCTTTATGCCATTTTCTAATAAGGCCTTTCTTATGCGTACATGTATAACTATATTCACAATATATTGATCTTATTTCAACTTTTATTTATGATTATCATATACCACAGCAAAAACATACATGAAAGTTAATTACTAAATCTTGCATCAAAGTTTGCTTTATATTTACATGTCGGGTCTTATATAACCTCATACACTATGAAACAATAATCTATTGAGACAGAGCTTCTAAGGACCATCACACCATGTTAATTTACTTTGATCTCCAATGGATTCCCCAACAAGTAAATGCTGAGAAAAGCTATAATGATACTAACATACTATGTGTTTTAATGAGTATTGGATTAGTATTAATAAAATCCTAACACATAAGAACATGGATCTATTATCACTAATATGTGCTTAAATATTATTGATACTTTCTCTCCACTCATCAAAATATGTAGCATTTTAGTATCAATGAATCTTTTTCTAAATGTTGGGTTTTTGAATGGAATGATCACGCGATTGTCGCATGAGTATTTCACTACATGTAGCCTTGGAGATTTAGTTAGTACAAAGGAGAGAATGATAGGGAAAAAGGACAAACAATCCCAAAACCTCTATTTCACAAGCAATAAACAAGGTCAACTCTTTTACCCAGATTATTTATTTGTTTTTAAAGGAGTAGAGTTCTCATAATAAAATATGATATCAGGCAAGTGCACCTATCAGTTTTAATATAGCAGATGTGAATCCGAGTCAATCCCTCAGAAACTTCGAATACTAATATTAACATTAGCTCTATTATCTAACCAAAAAATTGTGACGAGTTGAATGAATTAAAAATACTAAAATTAATAAATTAACCTAATTATGAGACTTGATTAAGTAATTTAGAAAGCAATAAAATTAAGAACAACTTCAAGAAAGCAAATAACGTATTTAGGAATTATTTCCCCTAGTGTTTAACATGTGACCGCTTAAAATGTATCCAATTCGATCTCTATTATTCTTGACCAGAGGGATTCACAATTAAAGTTAACACCTTTCTCAAGCATATCAACCCTAATTCTAAATTATTTACCGAAATTTATTCACTTAGTAATATAATTCAGAATCGCATTAATGTATAATGAATTCCCACATAAAAGAGCAACTTTCCGGAAGAAACATGTATCTTATCTCTAAGTATACATGTAATTCCCTCCAATTATGTCAAGACCTCATTACACATGTGATTTTTCAATCATCATGCATAATATCATAGATTGATACCCTAGAAATATAAATTAACAATTAAATAACATAATTGAATCAAGAAAAGATAGAAACTTTATTGAAAATTATTAATCAATCTAATAGTCACATGAAACCCTAGGTTCTACAATCATAAATACAAGAATCTTAAGTTATCATATTGAAACTAAAAATGAATTGCAACAAAATTAAGATATAAAACATGAAAAACCCCTTTTGTTGATGAAAAATCTCTTTAATCTTAAAATTAGGTATTGCTTTCACCTTTTTCTCCTCCTTCTCTTCAAGTCTCGTCTCTCTTGAATGTCCAATTATGTGTGAAACCCTAATAAGTCCTTTTATAATGTATTGTAAAGTTCATTTTTTCGTCACCAGACACAGCCTGGGACACAGTTGTATCTTAGACTGTGTAATTTTCTGACCAAAATTCATATTGTTTATGTAACTTTAAAACTTCATAACTCATTCATTTAAACTTCAAATTGAGTGAAACTTGATTCCTTTTCTTCGTTTTCAATCCAAGAACACGTTCAAATCTTGAAATCAAAATTTTACTCAATTAAGTATCAATTTCTTTAAAGAAAACTAAATATGTAAGGGAAATACTATAAAATCACTATATGAAATGTGTTTAAAATAAGAGCTATCAAAATACTATTTATCTTATCTCTTTAAAAGTTGCAAATGAGGAGAAATAATTAAGTATTTATAAACTCTTTGACTTTATGATATCCATCGAATCATCTTGGTGATTAATGGATAAAATGGAGCTTCCTCATTTCATAGTTATCTTAGTGAGCCTACTAAAGGTCCTAAGATCACTAACTTGCCTCGTGAGTGCATTAGCTTGTCTAAGAAATGTTGAAAGTGGGCAGATCGGTGTAATGATTTATATTTTAAGCCAATTTGCCCTAAGTCATCCCAAGTATGAACCAAACTCCTTGCTTCCCATTACTTAGCCCAAATGAGTCAACCTTACTTAAATAGTAGGCTTGGTTTAATAATTAATATAATAATTTTTAGCTCTTTACAATATTCTTGTGTAAATAATTTGTTTTCTATTCTTTTTTTCAAATTGAAGTAACTTCTTATTATTCCATGGTAAACATATTAAAGCAACAATATTGTATGGTTCTAACAAAGCATAAGGTCTCTTCTTATGCCTTGTTGAAATCCCTTTTGGGAAATCCATTTCTATCTTAATCTAGCTTTTCTTACTTGCACTTTGTTGGGTATATTACACTCGTCCATTTCCACAAAATCCTAGCAAGTGACGCTTTAGCAAGTCCAATCATTAGTACATCTAATTTCACGAAAGTACCAAAACTAGAAGCCAATGAAAATAACTTAAATTTTTTTGGGAAAATAAATGAAAATGAAGACTAGGAAAAGCAATCCAAACCTAAGTAATCATTAATTGCTTATGCATAAGAAAATGGTTAATTTTCCAAATTACTTTAGTTGAGATTTTGTATATAACCTTCTTAAATAATACGGTAAGCAAAGGTTTGTTTTGTATTATAAAACCAATATGGACTACTCCTTACAACTTCAAGGAGGTAACAAAAACCCTTATCACCGTTAGTGATGGTCTAAGTACTACAAAACTTCCAACAAAAGCAAACTTAAGGGACTTTAAGCTTTTCACTTTTTTGTATCTTCTTAAAAAATTATTAATTCACCCTAAAACAATAGCCTTTCTATGGCCAAAGACATTTTTGGAAAGAAAATTTTGATATTTCAACTTCATAAGTAAAGGATCTAAAAGCATCAAAGTATAACCCAAAAAAGCCGAACTTATCACAACAAATACTAAGTCCATAAAGCAAACGAATAAACAATCTCAATAGACCAAAACCCATGGCACTACCACCAAATCCATGCTCACCTACTCAACCCTTTGCATATAACACACCAACAACTTAGTTGCACCTTCAAACAGCACCTTAAATTAAGAGACAATATCACTATTAAGAGACAATATCACTACTACTAGATTTGCGCTCCATCGACCACTAAAAACCCATTCATAAAGCCTCATACTACTAAACGTAAGAAAGATTATGGCAAAATGAACATGTTTAGATATCATGAGTATTAATATCTAAATGTGTTTGTCCTCTTATAATCTTTTCTTTATGAGAGGATTAGGGAAAAAATGAAATGATGAAAAAACACTATAAATCTAAAGTGAAAAATTGAAAGAATAACCAAATCACAAAATAAAAAATAAATACAAAACCAAAAAGTTTCAGCAATCTAACTATTATTTAGCGAATAAGAGTTGCTGATGAGAACATCTAGAGGCTACGTAAAACTTAGTTTTCCTAGGTATCTTAATAAATACATTCAAAGAACAAGGGTATTAAAGTAATTTTAATTCTTTAAACAACTTTCAACCTTTGGACGAAATCACCTTTCCTTTTCTTTCCCTTTCCTCTTCCTTCTTACTTTACGATATCTTCTCCTTAATCCATCTTTATCTTTAGGGAACCAGTCTGGTACTCCTAAATTACACATCAATATCCTAATGAACTCTCTTATTAAGGAACTTAACATTTTATCTCGCAGTTGCTTCATAAAAATTCCATGATACTTTTTTTTTTTTTTTAATTTTTGTCGGTTTTGATGTTATATTTCAACCAATTAGAGATTAAAAAAAAAAAGGGATAAGGGACGTGCCTATAACGAGGTACGTTCCCTTTAATAGGAAGCACGTTTTTCCATAGGGTCAAGAAGCTCGTTCTTTTCTCCTCAGCCAATGATATTGATGCTCTTAGATCATCTTTACCATACATTCCTTAGTGTATTGTCCAAAGGCTCGAGGAATGATGAGAGTTTCTTCAAGCATTATAATGCATTCCTTTCCTCACTAACATTCCTTCATAGAGGAATGTACTAGTACTTGCACTTCTTCTTCTTCTTCTTTTTTATGTTTTCATTGGTTGAATGTATATTATTTTACTAACAAAAATTCTACAAAAAAATATTTTAAGGTATTTGTATGAAGAAACTTAGGGATAAATTTTTAGGTTCCTTAAAAAAGTGAATCCCTTAATATGTTGATATGGAACCTAGAAAACCAAAACGGGTTCCCTTACAATAAAGATGCTTAGGCATTTTCCACTTCCTCTCTGCCAAACACACCAAGAAAATGAAGGTAAGTAGCCTTTTCCTTGATCTTTTCTTGGTCTCCTTCCATTCTAAAGTGTATAATGTGGAATGGTTTTGTAGAAAAATCAAACTTCTCTCGCAATTTGCATAAAGGGCAGCAATAGAGACGATTGTAAGAGGTGTCCTTATATTTTTATGGTGTTTGAGGTTTCTTTTTTAAGAACGCATTAAAAACTCGTTCTTAAAATCTTTAATCATAGGTTTATCAAAGTTTTGGTGTGGGATGTTGGCTTCTCCAAGAAACTCAAGTAAGTTTGCTCTTTCATGTCTTAATTTAAAGAATTATGAATGAAAGATGTTATATAATCATCTCTATGGTGATTATTGAAATTGAAGTGTGGTTTTGTTATGGGTTTCTTGATGTAACATAATCATTTCTATAGCAACCTGCATTTAGACACTAGCCTTGATAGCATTCAGACAATAAAAGGGAAGAAGTCCAGAAAATGTGGACTGGGGTGGTATCTAAATGCCATGTATAGTACCATCTAGTCTAGAAACTAGATTGTTTTTCATGCCTAATGGCATCAAGCTCCTATCATCTAAGTGGTGGCCTTAGAGCCATCAGAATGCTAGCTACATGATGTGAGCCAACCTTTTCCTTCTTTTCTTTCTTTAATCTATTATTCAATTTAATGTTTCTACACTTTTTGCCACTCATTTTTACCAAGTTTCATGAATAAGTACCTTAAACTCGTGTAATGTGTAGCCTTTTATCTAGATATAAGTACAAGAATGGTTAAGTAAAGGTTAGAGAGTTCGGGTTTTTAATGATCTAAAGTGCGTAGATTGTATTAAAGTTTATTTTTCTATGTTGTATGTCAGGTTATAAAGGTGAAGTAAGCACAATTTTTAGTGAGGTAGTTACTTCAAGTATGTAGATACCGTATGTGTTAATTGTGCTTGCTAGACTGGTACTTAATGAACCTAATTAATACTCAGCTTTTAGAAGGGGCGTTACATGAGTTTGGCTATTGTCAATAGATTAGGAGTACCAGTGATGTTGGCATAGCACCCAAATAATCAGTATGTGACGTTTTATTGAGTGGAGTCATATAAAGTAATGAGGAGTTCCCAACACTAAGTAAGTATATTATATATTAATGTGTTTGCCAAGATTATGAGTTATCAAAAGTCGTAGGACATCAAGATTATGTTGTTTGCCAACTTTAAGTAAATATAATTAAATGATCTAGTTGCATTAATTATTCCTATATCTACATGTGTGCCCATGCATGTGTAGGTGTCAATATTCCATGTGTTAGATTTTGGCTCACCTTTTAGAGATCTTTTCTTTTACAAGTATGTTTAAGGAGGTAAACTACTATTACAATAACTTAGGATATGACTGCGTATAGTATGTAAGTTACTATTGTGATGAGTAAATGGTAGTTAAATTACCTTAAAGACTTAATAAGTTTCAATACCAATGTATTAGAGGATGGGATACCTGGATACTGTATAGCTTCTGTTTCTATTGTCAATTTCAATTGTAGCAATTGTATTTCAATTATAGGAGCTATCTTAGATTCCAATTACCTATTCTTGATGTTGTTGTTCTCTCAATTAATCTTGGATTGAATATGTATGATTGAGTCTCTCGATTAATCTTAGATTTAATATGTATGATTGAGTGAGACACCATAGTCACTCAATAGATGTTTGTATCTAGAGATTTCTTTTATGTCAACTTAATAGTGTTTATGTTCAATTATGGTTTTATGATAGGATTTCAAATACTGACTCGACAACATGTTAGGTTCCGGACTATATAGGAGGCCTACTCGTGAGCTCCACACGAATGGATGACCTCTTTGTAAGCTCTATTAGCATTAGACAACTTACCCAACTCTGTTAGGTTTACCCTATTATGCTAAGTATGACCTGCTCTATTCTATTTAAGCTCTCTCACAGACCTATCTATGAACTTTGGCAATATCAAAAGACCCAACGTATTCTGTAAGTTCTGTCCTAGTCTACTATTTACGTCCCGTTTTGCCCCATCTTCCTTACTATAGTAGAGTTACCCCACCCTACTCTAATTGAGTCTGCTCTACCTTTCTAAGTCTACTTTGAGTTAGGTGTACTCTGCTTTGGTCTAAATGGTTTTGTCATGCTTTACTAACATCCTTTAGGCTACTAACCTGTTTCGCGCTATAGGACTATCCTACCCTGCCCGTTCGCTCTGCTATGCCAAGATCGATATGCTTACCAAAGTTTGTTTAGCCAAGATCTATTCAGTCATGTCAAAACTACCTGAATATTCCACATCAGCTCGACCGCGTTGAATCAAATCAGACAGGTTGTCCATACCCATATTAGATCAATTACTATCATATCAGGTCAACCTGGCCATTTGAAATCGACTACGGTAACGTTAGGTCGGCCACGATTATGTCAGATAGGCCTCGGACAAGACAGGTTGTTCCAAATCAATTCTATCCAAATCAAAGCTCCAAAGTCTCTAACAACTCTTCGAAATCAAACATCAGCCCATCACCTAAAAATCTCATTTGGTAATATATTTTACTTATGTTATTTAAATTTTCTTTTCTTTTTTTTTTTGTATTTTCCTTAAGTTGTCTTCATGTTTTATTTGTAATTACTAAAATGCCGCTAAGCCATCCTTTAATCATTTTATTTACAACTTTACTCATTTGTATAAATAAAACACTTGTATAGGGTTTTAGACAAATTTAACATATTAATGAAAAACTTTTGAATATTTTCCCTTAAAAAGCTCTTATTTACTTACTCTTATCAATCCCTTTAATAAAAATTATAGCAAACAATCCTAAGCCTAGTATCCGTACATCATATCAAATATTAGTTTAATTCCGTATGTAGTTCTATAGTGTATCATATCTATAGAGTTAGTATACGAAATTTGCTAAATCATCGACTTCTATTTACTTTTTAGACCATCTTGCAGCCTGGCCAAAACCCATCCCTTGGGTTTTTGTATAATACTAGGTTCATATGTTCTTATGAAAATCCATATCATTTTAGGATAATGACACATGGCAAGTTATAGTACTTTGGGTTGTGGGCATTACAAACTAGAAGCAAAACAATGTGGTCACAGATCTAAAGCTAATAATGCTGAAGTTACCAACTGGTAAACACACAACACGTTTTCCACCAAGCGCAGTAGCCAGTAACTTACCAAACCCCTTCTCAGAATTCTTCCTCCCATCAAGATTCGAGAATTAAAAACTGGAAGCCAAAGGACTGGAAAATTCCACGCTCTGACCAACTAATGATTGGGTATGCACGAACAATCGGAATGTTATAGGTTAAATAAAAGGAACCGGAGGTACATCATGCTCTCTAGCTAGAAACCTGCATTCATCTACTACTGCCACAAGCGGTCTGCAAAACAGTGTTTGTATATATACTACCATTTGGCATCCAACATGCCACGTTTAAGAAAATTGATCTCAACAAACATCATTCTTATCATCAGATCTGCTGTCAACAGCAGTCCAAGATTACATACTGCTCCAGAGGGAAGGCAATCTAATTTAACAATCTGCAGAATAAGTCATCTTTTAATGGATTTATCACATTCCATTCATCACAGAATATTTAAGTGCACCGGCATGGATGAGACTATTTCCATACCCACTAATCCACTAAACCATTCTATCTATTATCTTATGACTGAAAAAAAGGTGACTGCTAGGTTACATCTTGGCCTTGAAAGGTTCAAGCATGAGCTGCTTATGATGGAGCATTCATCCCTTGAGCTGCTGCACCACTGAGAAGCTTCATCCCCTCTTCACTCATTTGCTGTACTTCTGCAGGTGAAAGAATCCTGATGCAGCGTACACAACCCACAAACTCCCTGTAGAAAAAGTTAGAATTAGATATAAGGACAATCTGCATATACAATGATCATGACACATAAAGTATCTAAGCAAAGATTATAAGATAAAACTTACTCCCATGGGTCATCCCCAACAAGTAAAACATCGTTCTCATAATCCACATAAACTAACTTCCAGCCAGTGCCCCTTGGGTCACTGAGCAGGCCCTCTAGCCCAAACATGCATTCAATTGCAGATAAAAGCTCCTTGTAGTTTTTGAAATTTGTCACATCAATAGACCTTCCCACTGATCCCGCCTTTTGAACCTGCAAAAATAAAAACTACTGTAAGATTATGTAAAAAGAGGAGATATATATTAGAGTTTGAAATTTGAGTGATTCATATCATGAAGTTGAAATATAAAGCCTCTTTGATCCAATTAGAATTTACAAGATTATGTTTTTTGAGAATTTGAAACTCGTCAATGATATAGGACAAGTCCACGACTGAAAAAATAGATGTTACAAGATTTTCAGAAAATTAATTTTCCAACAAAGGTGAGATTATTCATCAGAAATATTCAGTGATACACATAACAATAGCATACTGATTCATCTATTAAGCTGATAATGCAAAAATGGACAGATGCGATGCTGAATGAAATCGATGCAGAGAATTTCTTACCTTGGTGTAGGTTCGCATTGGTGGAGCTACTTGCTGCCATGAGCTATTGTGTAGAAGACTGTTCTCATCGAAATCTATATTGCTTGAAGAAGTACCACCAGAACTGTCTGGGAGATCATGTCGAGACAGAGGCTGAGATTCAGCAAGACTGGCAGAGGTAATCTGAGACTGGACATCCTGGCTAGAACTAAACGTGCCAACCAAACAATCCGAAGGATTCTGGAATCCTGCATCTTTTAACACGCAGAGCTCATCCAAAATTGTATTGGAAACAGATGGATCAACTATACAACTTCCAGCATTGCTTGTGTCCAAATTAACACAATTGCCAATATCGCTTTGATTGTTACTCTCATCTGATAAATCTTTCAGGCAAACCAAGCTAGAAATGCCGCAGAGGCCTGATGGATCTTGCTCAGGAAGTGGAGTTAGCTGGTCTAATTGGGATAAGTACCGCAAATTACTTCCCTGATTGTCCCACAATTCCTGACCAATAGGTGGTAGCATTTGAGCAACAGGATCTGTAAATGCAGCTGGTAGCTCTTGTGACCCATATACAGATAAAGGGCCTTGGGGCCGTGTAAACACGTTAAAAGAATGGTTCATAGAAGAGTAAAGCATCCACTCATCATTATTTGTAAATGGCAACAATCCAGAGAGATTATTTGTATCAGACTGGAGAACATCTGGAGGCTGTGACTGAATAATTGATGGTTCCAACTTTGGTTGCGGCAGGCAGGAAGCAGTCTGCAGTGGAGTTGTACCCGTGGTCTGATGGATATTCAACTGGTTTAAGTAGCTGTGTTGATTCGAGGAACCTGAAGCCAAATTTGAATCATTGTTTGACCGATTTGTTTTATCAGTAAAGTCTGAGTTTCGCAGTTCAGCAACTATTTCTGAAGTTCCTTGATTGTCAATTTTGTTTGAAGATGGTACTTTTGCAATCACATTAGCATCAGATGATGAGGTCATTTTACAAATTTCTGGTTTTCCGTTTTGGTGCAATGTCAAATCTTGTGTGCTTGTATTTGCTGTTCCCTGAATGACATTAGCTTCCTGTTGAGCAACTCCCTTGAAATCGTTCTCTCGGGGCAGTGGAGGAGTGTTGGCAAGTTGTGGTTTCAGCAGCATTTTAATCAGTTGTTCTGAACATAGGCTTGACATTGGGGTATAGGGGAAAAGATTTCCACCTCCATTTTCAGGAAGTTGAATGAGAGGCTTTTTAATCAAACTCCCCCATTCTGTTTCTGCCCCTGAAAGGAGTTGTTTGGTGACAAATAAACCATGTAAAAGAAAGAAGACAAACAGTAAAGAAGAGCACATATGTGGTATGGCATTAACATACCCATAAATCCAGAATGGAAAGGCCGTTTGAGGCCAGAAGTTAGAGATGGAAAAATGAAAAGGCTTTCAGGAGTCTCAATTTCCCATGAACTAACTCTGTTCTGCTTGTCACCACATCCTGGTTCATCCCACTCAACCTGTTTTCATAAGATGAAGTCTAATGACCAACAGGAAAATCGGCCAAGCCATTGAGAATAGGGATTTAAAAAACCCAAGTGTACCTGCAGATTTCTCCATTTGGATCCAGGCCACCTTAGTGGATCCAAGTCACTGATACCAATTATTGTACCCATATATCTGCAGAAAGGAGGAGAATCTGTTCATTAACAAGACATCATTGAAAAAGTGCCTGATATCAACTAGTCAATCCTGTGTCCTTGATGCATTATATCAAGTCTGCAATATCCAAACTAATTTGAGTTCCCAGAACAAGAAAAGCCTGTTTGGCGAGTGGTACTATCCTAAAAGATTGGTAGCACATGAGATCAAAATTGTAAAGCAAATACATGCTAGAATGAAAGTTGAAGGCAGACAAGAGTATTATCCTAGGAATACCTGCGCTTTCCAGATTCTTCAGTCTCAAACATCATTCCAAATCTCATTCCCACAGAAATTCGGGTCCCATAAACAGCTTTGCGGAACTTAGGCATAGGAATGATGAATTCAGAAGGGCATGCTCTGTGAGAGTTGAATAGGCAATAAAATCATTTTAGAGACATGAAAATCTTCAATAATTACATAATGGAATGTTAAAATACGAACAAAAGAGTTCAGGGGAGACACACAAACCTTGGGTTGTAGAATATTGTGAATGAGCTTCGGTTTGCAGCAGCATGAGCTGCAGCAGCTAGAATACCAATGTGCATGCTATCTGCTGATAAAACTGATGATGGCAATGCTGTTTGCTGGCGATTGGCATGCCTCACACCAACCAGTAATTGTGACTTCTCATCTCTTTAAGACAAAAATTACAATGTTATGCCTAAAAAAAACCATTTTCTTTTTCAACGATGCATTATATAGATAACGAGTATAAGACAGAAATATGGTGAAGCAGATAAGTTGTAACTTGTAACACTTCACCATCAATCAAAATTGAAATAACATTCTTGTATAAGATTAATCGCCTTGCCAATATTGACACTCATAAGGAAAGGTCTACCCACGAGCAAACTGATATATTACAAATCTCATATATGATGATCCAGCAGGACCAGAATTTGTCAAACCAATAACTAAACTATAAAACAAAAGGCATTTAATATCGAGATATTTGAGATTATTCAGACTGTTACCACTAAATCAAGGTGCCTTTTGTTTCTTTCTGAAGTTTAAGTGTTGCTTCATTGCCATAATACATGATAAGGGATATCTAGGTCTTAACCATTTAACCATTAGCTGAGACAGACTAAATGACTATCCTGCCTTAATCCTTCCTGAGCTCACTGATGTACAAGCAAGTTTAGTGTAATAACAACAATTACCTGATGAAAAGAACGGCATCACCTGCCCTGAGCCTTTTTGCACCAACAAACAAGCTCCAGCCAGTAGTGAGAAGGTGCCGCTTAGGCTGCCCTATGGAAACATAAAAACCAGACCATATAAGAGGACATAGAATGCGGTTTCTTTTATTACAATTGACATGGATAGCTGCTACGTGAAAGTAAATGGATCTCAAGACTCTAACCAGCATAAACCTGATCTTTTATTGGACATGACTACGTAATGACATAATAACATTAAGAGGAATAGATTATGTTCCGGGAATTGTCACCTCGATATATGTGCCGAAATGTCCAAGTATTATCATGCAAGTCTCGAACAACAAGTTCTTGAGTTGGTGGTTGCATGGAGTAGTCCTGAAAATGGGCAATACTTAGATTACATTGTTATTGTTTGTCACTTCATGTAGAAATAGGTACTCGATCGTCAATATTAAGGTTTACCAATGGAGGAAATAGTTTCTCCGCAGCCCTGCGTGGAACCGAGAAGCCACCATGTGTGCTTGTGTCACTTGCAGTCAAAGTCTTGCAAAAAAATTCAGTTGGATGTTTACTGGGCTTTAAACCAAAGTCAGGCACAGGAAATACATCCTTCTCCTGATACAAGACAATTAAAAATGGCAACAGAATTAGTTGTCAACTCATCTTGGGAGTACATTTGCATTGTACTGAGACTCAACTGAAACACAATATAACTGCTTACCGTGTTCACTGGCTGGAGGGTCATCTTGGCATAGATTTCATCAGTCTCTTTATCTGCCTGTCATGAAACATATAGAGCACGATAAACACATAATCTCAAGTAATGACTGCAAGCACTGCCATAAATAAATGGAAGGTTACTTATTAGTATAAAGATATGCATACATGAAGTGTCACATTGTGAACTTGGCACAGCAACTGAGATGGGAGATTCGGATAGTTGGGAATCTGTGAGGTTGCTGATCTTTTAGTTGAAACTGCCACCTATTGAGACATAGACAGTCATTAGTACTTGTTAAGCTAAGTTATTACCATTATGCAACCATTGAGCAAGCCAATTTGACTTGCAACCATCAAGAAATGAAAAGAAGAGGTAATAAACAGAAAGGAATAGCAATAGTTTCTTATCACATTCTACCCTGTTGTGGTGGTCACACCACATGTTCAACATCAAATATTACCGATTTAAAGCACAATATCACATCCTACCCTGTTGTGCCTACTGATAACGTTCCACCTTATGAATAGACTGCATTTGCGCTTGCTACATTTACATTTCTTCTTGATTAAATAGAAAAGAGAAATCTGACGGAGGTGATTGAAGTTTTCAGCTTAAAAATATGACATAGCAACTGCAACAATTAGTTCTACTTATCACCAATAAAAAAAAAAAAAAAACAAAAACAAAAATAACCTGCAACAAAAGTTCTACAGTCTAAACAATCTATATGGACATATTTGCAGTGTCTATTGCATTCATACCATGATCAGACAATATACACGTATTGTTTTGAACAAAATAGTAATATGCATCATAATAAGAGTATATCCACACAAGGAAAAAATTTGTAGCACGATTCACTTAAGAAGATCTGTTCTTGTGTGCATGAGTTGATTGCTCAAACCAACATTTACATCAAAATTCTTTAAACAAGATCTGAAGCCATTGGGCATAAAGCTTCCATCACATGGTGTAACAGCGTAAGCCTCTTGAGGAGTGTCATTGGTTCACGTCAAGTTCAGGAGAAACCTCCTATATTATTTACATATTGGCTTTTGGAGCATAACAGTTTAGATTCGACTCAATCTCTTGACCTTGTGGAACCTTTTTAATGGATTAGCCGCACCTTTCACATGATACTGACTCACGAGGTAGAATCATAAAAGACAAGGTTATCGGGACAAAATATATCAGAAACGAAACTAGAGCTTAAGAGGACAATGCAGATATTGTAAGTTACAAGGAGAAGGCCATGTAACATGGTTATTTACAAATAACCAATAACATACAAAAACTAAAGAACAGACCTGTTCACTATGTCCTTGAGGAAAATAATACACAAGACTCCCAACTTGAGGCAATGAAACAAGAGGACCAGCACAAGCATGCCATAACTCTGAATTAATGGACTTCCTTACCCCTGAAAAATCAATGTATAAACTTTAGAAGTCCAGAAATAAAAATAAAAATTAGATGAACTTAAAGAGTAGATTCTTAAAATTTTTACTAAATCCATATAAAAGTTTAAATTGCAAAGCAAAATAACAGTCAAATGATGTTATCAAGTCGTCTCTAATATGAGTAAAACATGCGGTACTACATGGAACAATGATTGAACTCAAAACAAAATTGTAATGAAAATAGAAAAACAGAGATAAAACCAAACTAACCAGATTGTTCTTGCATTTCTTTTAACAATTTCATTTCCTCAAGAAGAGAAGGCTGTGGAACAAGTGTTGAAGTTCCAGTTTTGACCTTTTCCACAACAGAACAAGACCCCATTTTTATCTTCTATCTTTCTTTCTTTCTTTTCCTCTACTTCATCTAGCTGATCTCAACACCCAAATCCATCAAAAACTTCAAGACCCAATTCCACAAAACTCTTCCTTCCTTTACTTTATGGTTTTTTCACTTGCAACCCAAGTCATGAAATGACATGTCCCTTGAGAAAAATAAGGAACTTACATATCATAGAATTGGAATCTCATGTTCCATCAAAAGACAAGACAATCTAGTAGTAGTAGTAATAGTAGCAGTAGTAGTAACCGAATAAGACACAAAAGCAAAAAGAAAAACACTAAACAGAGCCTAATAGAATCCAAAAGGAACAAAGCCTGCCAAAAACAACTGAAAAATGAAAAATCCTTAAGGTGGTGGACCAAACACAACACAAAAACCAAAACCCATCATCAGTTTGCATCAAAGTACGCTGCCCAATGCATCAAAACTGATCAAAATCAACTTCTTCTTCTTCTTGTTTCTTCTTTTATAATCTCTTTATAAAAATAAAAACTTAAGTTTTGTCCTTTTTGATTTATTTTTTTATGAGAAGCGAGAGTGTTTATTGGGTTAAAAAGAGTTGCTCGGTATAGGAAAGAGTGTGCATGGAGGCTTATCCTGCGCATACAGCTGCTCTAAATGGAGATTTCTTTGCAGCTTTAAACTGTGACTGTAAGACGGTATAATAAAATAGTGTACCAAAATGAAGAAAGAGAAAGGGAGAGATATTAATGTGGAAAAAAAGCAGAGAAAGACCAAGAAAACACGAAAACACACCTAAACAGTCATAGAGAAAGTTACAATACAATACACCAATACAGTGTTATTTAGCACTAAAAGGCAACGCAAGTGAGAGGGAAAAAAGATGAAATTAGAGAGAGAGAGAGACAGAGAGAGATGTGAAAGAATTGAGATTTTGTCAAAAAGTGTAAAAAGGAGGGAGAGGGGGTGGGAGATTGTGTTTGTGAATTGGGTTGGCTAGGAATTGAAAAAAAAAAAAGAATGTAGGATGTCGAGGTGGCGCAATTTAGCACGTGGATTACGAAAATTTCGAGGATTCGAGCTTTTGCTTGCTTCCATTTTCTCCTGCCCTTTTTTGGAAAAACATTTTGGGCTATTTTATTCGGAAATTCTAAAGTGAAATTTTTATGTTTTGTGAATTTTGCCTTCTGCTTGTTTTTGGATCCAGTACAGCATACGATAACCAAAACATTTAGTAATACAAAATTTTTTTAGCATTACAGATGATTTATTATGTACGAACATTACATTAAAATAGCAATTTTGATAATTATATGAATAATATTACTTATGTATTTGTTTAACCATATTTTTCCTTTTATCGTCATTTTACTACTACCTTTCTCCCACCATTGCACCACTATTAATACCTATAATATGGTCTCTATTATTGAGTCCATGCCTCAGCATAGCGTTGTTACAATAATATTGGCATGCATTAATCCTTTGATAGGGATACTGTTGATGATAGGAAGGTAACTACGTAAGTACAACGTCGTGCTGATGGGTAGTTAGGCGGAAGTATTAGTAATGCGGTAACTATCATGATTGTAGCATGGTGGTGGGAATTGCTACATTATAGAGTGATAGTGTAATGTTAATAGGGTTTAAAAAATCAACCTATTTATTCCATTCAAAAGAAAAGTTAAAATTATTATAACTTATTGATATCATTATTAATTTATTATTAAAATATACTAGGATTTAAATCCGTTCTCCCCCATAGTCAAAAAAGAATAAAAAAAAAGTTATAGTGTGAAAATTTTAATCTGTTTAAAAATGAGTTACTTAATCAGTTCATTAAAAATATATACTAATATGTTATTAGTATAGTATAATATGTAAATATCATTAAAGTGTTATCAATACTATAACAACCCTTAAAACATATCAATACTACCATCAAATCTATACAAGTTTAAAAGAGATTAGAGAGGCACCATGAAACATTGAAACTTTTCTTTTTATTTTTATGATATAAAAATATTATTTGTGGCAAAAAAATATATAAAAATATTATTGAGGATGGAATTATGTTTAAGAGTAGGCTTTAGAAAAGTTAAAAATTAAGTCTGATTTTTGTTTCACTGTTCATTTATTACTTTCAGAAAAACCATATAAATATAAATATCTTAGCCTTATTCATGTATGTACGAAAATTTATCCAATTTCAACGTTATGAATTCTATTATGTGACCGAGAAGCAAAAGCAGTTGCAAACTAGTTCGCAAAAGATATATAATGTCAAGAAGGCCACCTTAGCCATGTTTAGTATTATTAGAAAAGGACTTATTGTCTTTTGGCTCTATAAGTAAGGAAAAAAACTCCTATTGTGCATTAGAAAGGCGATGTACCCTCAGATCTTTTGTGATATGGGAGACATTGTCCTTCTGTTTATATGGATGTTGGGTGGATAACGTGGAACCTAAACACAATAAATTTCAACACGATACGACATGATTTACATAGATTAATATATAAAAGAATTTGATAAAAAATACTAACAGGTCAAGCATGTCTAAACATATTAAAATTTATATTTAGATTCAAATCAAGCTTTCAAAGTCAAATACAAAACTCAAACACGAAAGACGGGATATGTTATATATTCTTTCATATTTATATTTTTTTGCACGAATTATTTCTTTATAAGTCAGATATCTCAATCAAAAATATGAAAGACTTTTAACTATATATTCTTTTTACTACATTGTAATTTAAACGAAAAAAAAAAAAGAAATCATAAGTATGTTTTTTACTATTTTTATTGAAAATTCAATAGATAATGTGATAAGTTTCGAAATTAATACCAATAATAATACTAATATCTATCCTACTTGATTTAATGATGTTATATAATATAAATATAGTAATGTTATATATTATTTTTGCTGCATCGTAATTTAAATTCATAAAAAATTATAAACTTATGTATAAATTTTTTGACTATTTCCTTGAAAATCTAACAAATAGTATGATAAATTTGAAAATCAATATTAGTAGTAATATTATCCATGTTTTCATTTAATTTAGTGATATTATATAACTTAAATTTTTTAATTTTTTACATTTGGTGAGACTTTGCTTTAGTATAACTTTTGTGTAGGTTGTAATTTTATAATAAATACGAAGATGCTATGTCATTTTTTTTTTGTAAAATTTAAATATTATTATAATTCTTTTCTTTATATATATATAAATACTTTATAGATTTAATTATAATTTTTTAGTTAATGAACAGTATCAAACTTAAAATAAATAAGATAAGATATGGTAATGTAAATTGTTAATTTTAATATAACTAGGTCCAATACAAACATCAAGTACATTAGGTCATAGGTTTAGGTTTAGGTTTAGGTTTAAGTTTCATATACAATCAGTAAACGGGTCGTATCATGAATTTAAATTTTTCGAACACAAACTCGTTTAGATAAAAAAACGATATAAAATATAATAACACAAATTATCTACCTTATATATGCGAGTTTTATTGAGGGGGAAAAAAAGATCAAAACGTGAAAGTAGTCATTATGGGCCCCTGTAACCATTTGATTCAACCTGGTTGGAACAAACAAATCCCGGTTTTTGACGATGGAGAACCGAGACCCGGAGATGGAGAATAGGGAATGCCCTGAAGCCCCTGTTTTGTGCCAATCCCTTGAAACCGACACGTTAAGTTTTTTCTAATAATCTAACTTTTCTTTATACATGCTACTTTCTTACAATTTTTTTCGATATTTTTCTTTTTATTTTTTTTAAATACCAGTTCCTTTTATTTTTCTTTTTTCTTTTTAATTTTTTTAAGCATAAACCGTGTTAAACCTAACAAGTCCATGGTTTTCGGGTAATGAAATACCCAACAACCAAGCTAGTTTTAATTGGTTTTTGGGTAGATTCGGGGATCAAAATGATTTATGCCTAGATAAGAGTAGGTTTAAAATGTTCAAACTTGAACTTGCTAACTATAGCATTTAGCTCACCATATAATTCTAATAATGTAAGGCCATGAGGTCGAGTCTATTCCGATGAATAGCCTTTTTCAAACATGTATAGTATCCTTATTGATATTTTAATTTTCTTTATATTTATAATAACAAATGTAAGTCAGGGCTCAAAAAAAGAAAAATAAAAAATGTAAAGTCGGTACCACCGAGGAGAGGCACCAACATAAAGAAGCGAGTCCATGGCTTCGTTTGTGCGTAGTTATTCCGTTGTTGTTGTTTTCGAAGCATATTGCCTCGTAATTCCTTCTTTCCGGATGATCTTGAAAAGATATGTGAAAATGTTTACAATTTCAAATCAAATAAAATGATTATGTATTATTGTATCCTTAGAGTGGATTATTTAGTTATATAATATACAAGTACATTTAAGGAGGGAATTAATTTTGCTTTTAATTTCCATAGGCATGTAAGAGTCATTTAAGAAGTAGGGTATTTGTTGAAGTTATATTCCTTATTAATATAATAACTCTTACAACCCATTTAATATTGAATAAAAAGAATAGCTATTTTGAAAATACTTTTTATAATCTTGTTTGGCGGAAAATTGGTTTATGAATTTTTATTCGACTTTTTTATTCTCACTTTGTGGGACATAGTTGCTTCCTTTTGTAAAATTGACTTTGCTTATTTATCTCCTTCCATAAAGAATAAAAAATTCAAGTAATTGGCGATTATGCTCTCAATTAATAAGAAAAATTAAATGGCTTTTGGTTATATTTCAAAAAGACCCAATGGGTATATTAGTATTTTTATCATATTTCTAATTCAATACTACAATTAATGAAATGAAGTAACTGTAAATCAGTATTTCTTACAATAATAAAACTATATAAAAAAAATATAAGAATATAAGTTTTTGTTTTATTTCTTGTAATAGTTATTCTCAATCACAAAATAAACGGGCATTAGTTATTGATAGACACCATCCGGGAATAAATAAGACAAATAGCAGAAAAATAAGGGAAGATTCTCTAAAGTACATTATGTAAAAGCCAACCGATGCATAAAATAAATTCATAATGTAATGAATATTTTATAATAGAGCACATTGGTATAAGCCATAAAAAAGTTCTGCATGTAGACGTTAAGACAAGACGGAAAAAAAATGCAACGGAAAAAAAAAAATCTGGTAAGGTCTCTTATAAAGCTTCCACGAGCATTTATTAAGGGATTTTAATTTTGTGATAGGTATACTTTGTATAAGAGGTTTAGTTTATATTTTGTATCTTTTTAAATTCTTTTACGGATCATTCACTTTACTGTAAAGGAATCTAATTATAATTCTTAAAAAATATAATAAATATATAATAGAGCACATTGGTATAAGCCATAAAAAAGTTTTGCATGCGGACGTTAAGACAAGACGGAAAAAAAAAAAATCTGGTAAGGGCTCTTATAAAGCTTCCACGATCATTTATTAAGGGATTTTAAATTTGTGATATGTATACTTTGTATAAAAGGTTTAGTTTATTCTTTACATCTTTTTATATTTTTTTATGGCTCGTTCACTTTACTAAATAGAATGAGAAAAGAATGTCATTAAAATTCTTAAGAAATATAATAAGGATATAATATATATTATTTTGTTTGATTAAATTAATAAACAACTTAAGAATAGATACATAATAAAATTTTAATAATTAAAATACCTTTGATTTTTCTCAAATAGGTAAAAATCGACTGTGAGGGCAAAGGCGATGATAATAGTCGATGGTAGTTACGAGCGGTAATAATGGTGGCGATAGTAGTAGCAATAACAGTAGCGATAACGGTGATGACAATTGATAAAAGTGATGGCAGCAGTAACATTGGCTAGAGATGAGGTAGTAGCTTAGAGTTGAGGTAGTGGCTTAGAGGGGGGTAGGGGTCGTTGCGGTAGTAATAACAATAGCAATAATAGTGATGATAGCAATGGTTAAAGGCGACAGCGGCGGCAACAATAATGGTGACAATAAAGTAATGGTAATAGCAATAGTGTATGGTAACGGTATTAGTGGAAATGATGGCAGTTGATGATGACAATAACGATGATAGTAGATAGTGGCAACAGTGGTGGTACCGATGCTTGATGGTGGTGGTGGTGGTAGTGGTGGTAGTAATGATTATTAATGACGACGACAATGCTAATGATAATGATAGTAGTTATGGTTAAATTGATATAAGGTTATTTTTGAAAAAAATGTAAAATTTTGTGAGGAATCATAATATTTTAGTCGAGTAAAGAAATTTCTATTACTTGATTTCACGTAATAGAGATTCTTAAGGAATTACGATTCGAAAATAAAAAAATCAAGATGTTATAATAAAGAATAAGATAGGAATTAAATTTTAATTCTCCTCAAGTAAATGAGTCATTAATGCTTTCAAATGAATTGTTTGACAAAATTAAATACCACTATAATAAACATGAATAAAAATGTTCTCTTTTTTCTTCAGTAAATATAATAAAGAAGAAGTAATTTAAACCTAATGCATCTCATGAAAAAGTTTTAATCATAGTAACAGGCTATGAAGGGCTTCACCATATGTTTCCTACAATAAAATATTTGACAAATCCCTAATCACCGTTCATTGTTTTCAGTTTAATAAATCAACCAAGTAATTCTTTTCCATTTGAGATCAACTCTTGTATCAGTACTGTCTAAATTTGAAATACACGAAAGGTGCACACTTTCCAATTTTAGTTTCCTAAATACAATCGTTACTGTAATTACAATTAAATAAATAAATAAATTTATCTAAACATCATATCTCACATTGAAACATATCATGTATTTCAAATATTAAATTTCAAATAAATACATATAAAACATGTAACACTACAAGTAAGATATGAAAACCTTTTAAGTTTTGTATTGTACACTGCCTAATATATGATATTACATCTCTAACGAATTTTATAAATATGTAGACACTCTTTGATATGTTATGTAACTATACTGATATCCTAAATTAGGTCCATAAATGAGGACCTACAATAGAATATACATACATATGTATATACAAACTAAATATTAAGAGTACCAAAATAAGCTATTTCTATTAGTAATATGTATCATATATTCGGAAAATCGATCTCCGTACATGTGACTATCTTAAGCTATGATTGTAATATTGATTACACATGACGAAAAAATAAGTATAATTAAGTGAGTGCGAGAATTTTCTCATTTCGGCATTCAATCCATAAATATTTTTCTTATAAAATATATAAATAGACTTGCAATCTTAATTTTATGGATCCATAAATTTCTTTTTTTTTTTTTCCATAATCGATCCACGAATCATCTTGAAAGAGAGGTGTATCTTTGAAAATGCAGATTGTCACAAGGGGTTGAAGGAAAAGAAAGTCTTAAATATTTTCAAAAGAGTTAAAAAGAAAATTTACTTTTTAGACTTTTGATTTGTTTAGTTCAAAAACTCTCAATTATTTTCTATTGATTTTGACTGACTAGGCACGCGTAAGAGACACGACAAACCAACCACAGTGGGGAAAGCCAGCGAAACTATGGTCAAGTAACCGACAAGTGTCGGTTTCTGATCGATCTCCTTATTCTTGGCGTCGTTTCACATTTTCAGTTCAGCTAACTATTTTGTCCCTCTCGACGCCGCATAAAAATATACATAATACGGTGGATGCACTTATATTATATATATAAAAAATACAAAAGACAGAGAAAAAAAGATATATAAACGTAATTAGGGAGAAAGTATGGAAAAATAGGAGAATGAAAAAAAATAAGAGAGAGAAAAGAAAGATATAGATATAGTTAGTGGAAATATAGAAAAGTATAAGAATGGAAAAAGTTAGAGTAAAAAAATAAAGAAAGAGAAAAAGAAGTAAGTGAATATATTTATCCATTAGTTATAATTTTAATAATTTATTTTATTATTAATTTTTTATTAAATAATAGTAAATAGAGAATAAATATATAATTTTAAGAAAAACGGTTACTTAAAATTTCATTTACTTTGATAATATACATATAACTATTAATTGAATTCGAGTATGTAGATCAATAGTAAGTGATTATTTAAAAATTCATTATCTATTTTATCACGTGTACTTACACATAATGTTTATTGCCTATTGAATCTTTTTTTTATTTAAATCCAATCTACTCCTTTTTTCCCCCAATAAACCTAATCCAAAAGTACTCATGTTTATACTCCTTACACTTTTATTTTCCCCTTTTTATTTTTCTTCATGAAGTGCCAATCAATATTATTCTTGTATTAATATGAACCCATATTTATTTGATTAAATTAAGTAAAGGGAGATAAAAAAACCTGTTTAGTAGGATCTTTCTTTTTTTTTTTTTAATATCATGCTAGAAAAATAAACCAAGATGGCAAAAAAATAAACGAGTACATGTAAGGCCAAGACGAGAGAGAGAGAGAGAGATAGAGAGAGAGAGAGAGAAACAATTAATATATCAAGACTCTTTCTAAACCCTATCCATAATTGGCATAAATGAATCAAATCAAAAGAAAAATCACATTTTAGCCATGCTTAAATATATATTGAGCTTTAATAAATTGGTGTTTAAATTTAGACATCTAAAGGCAAATTACATATGTATTCTTAATCTATAAGTTGGTACGGATAAATCTCTTAAATCTAAAACGATACTTCCACCTCCATGTAACCTTTCAAATGTGCATTTACACCTTCAAGTATTCCTAAATTCCCAAAGTCATCGTGATTCTTTTAATGATGGTTTTGGACAAGGACAAATGGAGAACTCCATAGTTAAACATTTCAAACTTATCGTATTTAAATCAATATTAAAATTACTTTTCTAAGAAAATTTATTTAGTTAGTTATAATTTTTTAATGAATGAAATTTATTATTATTAGTAGTTGTAGAAAAAAAGTAAAAGAAAAAAAAAACAAAAAGAGAGAGAGAATGTTATATACACAACCTGACTTTTGTGGGAATTAAACCCATAACATAATGTAGACAAGGTGTCAAACATCTTACCATTTAACTATATTCAACCTCATATAAAAATTTGGTCCTTAAAATATACTTGCAGTACATTCTTTTCCGCCTTTTAAAATTTTTCTTTTTTGAGTCAAGGGGTTGAAGCATCTTCTCACCCCCAGGTCCATCCCTAATTTTGGAGATGAAACAATGGTTTGGAATATCTAAATTTTTTGCGCAAGTAAAGTTCCACTTTTGGTCTTAGAGAGTTTATTCGTATCTAATCAATAGTTTTGATATATATTTACAATTATCTCTAAATTTAATTAAAAATATATAATTTTTTATTGAACATTGTGTAAATAAATTTAGTTAAGTTGAGTATGAGTTTATATAATACTTTAGAGTCGCACTACTTGAGCTTTAAATTTTTTACTAAACCTCAAGTTTAATAGTGTTTAACTTTGATTTGGTTCCTTTATACTCTATAGTGCCTATCTTTCCAACCACTTCAAGTTAAAGCCCATGGATTCATCAACATGGAATAGAGTTACATTTGAGAGCTTATCAAAATAAACGAGGGCATGTTTGAAGAGCTATTCATCACACATCGTGCTATAAGAGAGATTAATCCTTATATGAGTATATCAAAAATTAATTTGAAGTGAAGAAAATTGCATCGGAAAAACTTTGTTCAAAAGCTCCTATCGTAGCATTCAAATAATGTGCAATAAAACGGTCTCCATTTACTTTTAGGCTACTTCATTCAAATGCATCTTTATGTACCATGTTAGGTTAACATGAATAGTACGAAATGATATCCAACAAAATAGAATATATTAGAATGGAAAGGAATAAAATGAGCATCGAAATGAAAAATCATTTTTTGTACTTGGAAATACCGAGGAATGAAACAAAATTAAACACCTATATATAATATCTATAAAAAAAAATTTAATTACTATGTGTCATAATTAAGTCGAAGCTAAATAAGTAATTTTAAATTAACATAATTTGTAAGGGCTGAATAGACTTGTAATTCCACCCTCTCAAACGTGGAATCGAATTCTTCATTTAAAACCAAACTTGTCTATTCCATGGAATTATAATTCCATCCTCTAAAAATACTTCCAAAAATCTAAAAAGGAATAGAATCCAAAATTCCAACTCTACTCTAATCCATTCCTATGTATTAAATGTTACATTAGGGAATTCAATGAAATGCTTCCCCTAATACCCGAAAATAGCTACTAAGCCACTTCATTCTAATGCACCTTTATGAGTTTTGAGAAATGGCCCTTAGACCAAAATGAGCTATGTTCATAGTTGATTCTAATGGCACCTTTACATTATTGGATTTGATTTATTGTCACGTAATAAGAGAAATTTTACAGTAGTAATATTTTTAGGAGTTATAAGTACACTATTTGTAAAATTTAAAGTAGTTCCATATATATATATATTTATCATTTTAGAAGGTATCCCTATAGTTTACCTTTTTAATTAGGCTAAAATGCACACCTGGAAGTTGGTGATGGTGGCTAAAGAGAAGACAGCTATGTAGAATAGTTTAGAGTCTTTATATGCACAATACTTATGCACTAGGGCTTAACTAGGTTACTATGCCATTACGTACCTTTACGTAAAGTGAAAGCTTATTTAGAAAGCGAAAATTAAAGATATATCATACATATGTATTAAATTGCAAGATTTCGTCAAAATCTGAATAGCCACATAGATTAAGTAAAGATATCATTCCATTGACAAAAAGGAGCTCTAGGTATTCCACAAAAGTAAGGCTCATGCGATGTACATGATAAGGAATGATGTGCCTTGGCCGCTAATACCATTTGCATGGTTGAATTGGCATTTTACCAAAAGCGTCACGCAAGCCTCTTAATTATTTGGGTTTTGGTGATATAAAATAAGCGGAGAATCTAATCCAAATGCGGCGACCTAGCTACACTCACCTAATTCTTTTGCCATCCATATCTATCTATCTATCTGTGTAATAATTTAATGGTACAATGATATACGTCAAAGTCATGTATGCAATGGGATAAGAATATGACTTTTGCTTTACGGATTATATAAATCACATACTAAATTTAATTAGGAGAATGATAAAAAGGCGATTTTAAATCAATTCTAAAGGAAAAATAACAAAACATCTGGGATCACATTTGAGTTTCCACTCGCTAAAAAGTTAGGAGGTATGGATTACAGGTTATGCTAAGCATATGGCAAAGTTTTTACATCATTTTACATTGGTTTTTTCAAAAATATGAACAATTTCTTTTCTTTTCTTTTTTTTTTCCTTAACTTCTTAACTAATACTCGGAGAAATTGTTAAAGAAATCTAATTAATTTTTTATCGATATTATGTGATGATTCTATATTGAACTATATTTCACCAAGTTAGGATTGATATACATTTGAAATATCATTATTCATTAACGTGGAAAATATCGAGTTAAAATTATTATTACAAGATTAGTGAAATGAATTGATGTGGAATCAATTTGAAATAATTACTTTTTAAAATTAATGTCAAGTTTGCCATCCTATATTTGCAATAGTTCCTCAATACAAAAATGACTTTACAATTAATTTCTAATAGTATTCCATCGTTTGATAATAATCTCGCTAAATGATGAATTTGCATGGAGACATTTCTATAAGCTACGGATTATAAAGTTTGGCGTACTATAAAGAGCCACCCTTTTAGTCCACGCTACATTGGAATGAACGGGTAAACAAGAAAAATTGAGATGAAATCATTGGGGAACCTATGAAATTTTGCAAGTCTGAGAAAAAAATTAAGTTGAGACAAAATGAAAAAGAAACTATGAAATTCTTCAAGCAGCTTGGCCCACTATGTTTAGGTGCTTAGAGAAAAACTTGGCTTGCTAGGTTATAAAGTTTCTCAAAGCTCCTGGTTTGTTGAGTTCATATACATTGTGAATCGCCTAGCTCACTTGGTTCACAGCTTTTGACCACTTGACTCCATAGTTTCCATATACGATGTTACACTTGGGCTTATACATCAACCTCATTTGGATCAATGTAGTGTTTGAACATTTGGTTTGGACACTAGTAAGTGATAACTAGGGTAGTAAAGATTGGGTAAAGATTGAGGGTTAAGGTTTCAATTTCAATCAATTTAAATATATTCTTAGCTTACTACTTATGTTGTTTTTTAGTTAAATTAAATAAAAAAATATCGATTCATTATCTATTATAATTTTTATGGATTATAATTCTATTTCTACATTATTCAATTTTCTCAATTAAAATTCAACGCCATGTTTAGCGTGATACATAGGAATAGTCATGCCAACTATCATTTCAATTAGGAAAGACAAACGACTTTGAAAAGGATAAAAAATTGAAAGTATTGAATATCTCTTTGTAAGTAGTCAAACGAACTTACAAGTTACTAATATTTGACTTAATATTTACTCAAATTCTTTGGTTCAAGCTTAAGTTGGAGTTATTTAAGTGGTTTATCATATCAAGTTCAAGATGTATAGTGTTTGGCTTAACAAGCTCACAAGCGTAATTAAGCTTAAGAGTTTAAATGTTAGTCAAGTATGATTTGAGTTTAACTATTATTATTTTGATTAGAGAAAAAAAGTGATTTTAGAGAAATTAAGGCAACAAGCTTAATTCTCAAGCTTAAACTTGTCAAGTGCCACTTAAAGTAAAGTAAGCTCAAACTTGTCAAATGCTACTTAGAGTAGAGCAAGCTCAAGTTTTGAAATTGAAAGTCAAACTTAAGCTCAAGTTTAGCATTGAATCATCTTAACTCAACTCATTTATAATCCCAAAATAACTATTGCAATTTTTTTTTTTTTTTGGTGAATTAAAATTTTACATACCTTTATTTTCATCCCTTTCATTTTACTTACCCATATTTTCATTCTTTTCGTACTTTACTTACTTATGTTCTATAACTGTCCATTAACAACACAGTGTTAACATATGATTTGTTCACAATAATTAATTTGATAAAATAATATTATTAAATATATCTAATTGAATATTATAATAAAAATAATTAAAAAGTTAGAAGATAGAGGAAAAAAAACAAATCACCAACTACTACATTCCTCTCCTCCTTGAAGTAAATGGATAGTTTAACCAATGTCAAAATCTCAGTTTGTACAATAATCATTTATAAAGCCATCTCATGGGTCTTTATATATCATGCAAACTTACCTATGAATCCCTCAAATCTTTAATCACAATGCCGTGGAAAAAGCTTAAGATCACAAAAACTAAGCCAAATCCGAACAAAATCTCAAGTAAGAAGTGCAAAACTAGGAAGGCTATTCATGTAGAGACAACTCTTAAGAAATTAGGTTTGGTGATGGCTGTTTTGTAGTTGGTCCCTTAGGTCTAAACCAACCAAATTAAGGCCATTAATAAGTCTACCCTAAGTAAAGCCTAACTTTACCTAAGTAAAGGAACTTTTCAATCCTTCTCTTTTAACTAAGGTTTTACTCCCTTTGACATCCCTATTAACTTAATTACTGGAGTAGCTCATGCTAAAGCAAACTCTAGGGCCCCATTAACAGTGTTTTTTTTTTTTCATACATTCTAAATCGAGAAATCTCTACTAGAAAATTAATGGGAAAAAATGACACATCAATATTGGTACTATCTATGGGAATCAAACCATTCAAAACTGACAATTTCTTTGCATTTCAAGTTAGATTTCTCGTTTTGTTGTTCTCTTCAATAAATTTTGATATGCGTAATCAAGCATTGAATATGTCTTAAGTCAAGCCATTTATTCTAGAAGGACTAAACACCATGGACAAACGAGGGGCCTAAAAGTGCACAGCAAATATGCTCTATGTATTTTCCACCATGACAACATCTACATATGCCATACACGTTGTATAGCAACTTCAATAATCACATAAGAGATGAAGTCCCTAGATAAATGACCTTTTTTCGCTCCTCTTTTAACTAATTTTAATCCCTTTCACATTCTCACTAACTTAAGTATTCAAATAGCTACACCGGAGTAAACTCCAATGGAGCGAAATCAATGGAGCGAAAATGAGACATCAACAATGCCCTACTTTATCTCTCTTTAAGTATTTGATCTTGCTATAGCTCACATACTCTTTATAGTATTTAAGTCATTGAATTTGCTACATGTGAAGGAATTTGTTGCAAAATTACCTTTTAGACCTTTCATAATTGTGATAAAGATGAGACATAGAGTTTTACAAGTTGATGATGTAATGGATTTTTTTGATGGTGTTCTTGTGTTTCCTCTATTTGATTTGTATCTTTTTAAATCTCTATAAAGTTTCTAGGCATTTCACTGCTACGTGGTGCAAGTACGAGGCTGGTGGTGGCCACTTACCCCTTATGATATGAATCCGAGATGGCAGTCAGACTCATACAATCACATGGCATAGCATACCTTAGAACAGGTACCTATACTTGGTAGATATAGGTCAAAACAGATAAGAAAGAGGACTTAAATTTAAATGTGAATGTGAATGAATACTATGCACCAATAACACAAACATAAATAGGGTTTAAGGTTGAAATAGGTTACGATACCACTCACGAAAACTAAATCAACACTTGGAGTTCTAATGGCAGGTAAGTATGACACACCACTCGGCTAAAATAAGGTTCACCACAATCTTATGTAGAAAGTTAATAAGAGCTAAGGACTAGAGAGGAATAATAGCACTCAATAACCAGATTCGAAGCTAGCAAGCAAGCATACTTTCAAATGGGGGAAGATTCGAGTATATTGTCATTAATTGTCCTATTAAGTTGGTTGTTAGTTACAAATGTTGCTATTTATAGTAAATCTTAAAACCTTATTGGTAAAACTATAAATAACTTACAAGTCCTTAAACCCTAAAATAAGCTCATAACTAAAATTAAGGAAAATATTTACAAGTATACAAAACTGCGCTAATAGTACAATTGATAGGAAGGCTGGCATATAGGGCATCTAAGCTACTCTAAGCCAGGTCGTATCCAAGATGGATCAAGTCAGCAGCCAGATGTCCTCATTGAAGTTGGAGTCCTTGAAGTCCTATTGTGTTTGGTCGAGCTCCCAATAAGGTTGGTCTACAGTTGTTGAACTCAAGGATTAATCGACACTAGATCTATGGTTTCGAGCTAAGTTGGCCTCAAGACTTAAGACCTCGGTTGCTTAGTCTTGGGCCTTCTAGGAGGTAAATAAAGTTGTTGTCATCCTGTTTTCCTTCCTTTTCTCAATCTTCCAGTATTAGCTCGACCTTGAGTCTCACAGGTCAACCTTAGCCTAAAGGTAGTCATAGGCCTACTCCTATTATTACCGTGAGGTTAAAAAGAAGTCATCCTTGATTGTAGGTAATGAGCACAGGCCTAGATGCCGAACAGACTCCTCCTTCCTTTCTTCCTTACCATAGGCGTAAGGTTCTTTTGTATCTCTTCAAGAATCATTGGAGTTAAGTAATAGGACTTCCTGTCCTTTCTAGCTATATAAGTGCTGTAAAAGCCATCATAAATCACTCTTTGGTTATACTCCCATAGTCGGCCAAGAATCAAATCAACTGCATATTATGCCCCAAAGTCATAGAGTCGCAACAGTTACGTCGTATAAACTAATCTATGACAGTAACTGCCATCATAATACCTATCATAGATATGATCTATACAAGGTGTCGATGATTCATCGCTTTGAAGTAAACAGTTCAATTAAAAATTTAGCTAAAATTTATAGTAACGATTAAAATCTTAAGTTAAAAATATATAATTACATGTACATTATCGTAAAATTCCTAAAAGATTTTACATTATAACATAACAACCAGCTAATTTACATATCATATATCAGTTCTTCATCCTAAAGATACTAATAAGACCTTAAATAAAACTTAATCATTGACCGGTTGATTCTCACTCATCAGAGTTTCAAAAGAGAACTAACCTCCAAATAGTTATAACGCAGCATAATAGCCAAAATAATCAGAAGTCAGAACCTGCAAAAGAATCTATATGGGCATGAGCAACTATAGCTCAGTAAGTTGAATTGGAGACTCATGAATGTATACAATCATAATCAGGGTAATTTCACTGGGCTCCAATCCGAGTTGAGAAGTTTCTGTTAATGCAACAGTGTACAACCAAACCCAAGTTTGTGCCATGGAAATACCGCTCCCCCTAAGATTATCCTTCGAACCAATGCCTTCATCCTCACCACAATCTCCTCTTCTGTCACTTAGTTCGGCTAAGGATGAGGAAAAGATCATTATACTATCCAGCGCTATCTTTTTTGAAGGTATCGGTGTTTGGTTGGAGACTCATAATAATCCCCTATAGGGTTACAATGCATGACAAATTAGGGTATTAAGGTTAATTAGGATTAGGTTTGATTTAAGATGTTCAGATAATTCTACATCAATCCACTCATAACAATCACCAACCACAACACAATTTCAACACGAAATCAAATACACAAGCACATGCATAAAACTACTTATAATCACAACCACACATAATCCTAAGTCTCCGAGTACTCTAAAATAGTACTTCAAATACAGTAAAGTATTAAACCCAACTTATCTGAAATCCTCAGTTGCTCAATCAATTAGTTGTAAGTTAGCACGTCACTTTATATCCTATAATATAAATACACTTTTCTTACTATTTATACTTTGACGATATATATTCTAGGTTATGATTTAACTAAATTCTCTTTATATACCTATTATTTACTAACAATTAATTTTACGTTAGTTCAGGGTTTGGTTTCTGAATCTGATTCTGATTCGGGCTCTAAAGCGTTTCCAACTATGAGTAAAGCCTAAAATTATATTTTGAACCTTAATATAAAATTAATCACATCAAACTCAAGTATTCTCATATCATATTAGGTCTTAATTCAATATTCTAACTCACTCGGTACATTCTAATCTTGATTAATATAACGGATTTACTTTCTATGTGAAAAAATTTTACTTTTTTGGTATAATTATCTAAAATTAATTTTTTATACCAAATTTAATATGTATTGATATTATTATTATATTATCCACTTTAACCTATTATTTTATATTTATTAAAATTCCAACTTCACATATTACTAAATTACTCACATTTATTAATTGCAATTAATACTCTAAATACTAGGATTATGTTACCTCATTAGAGATTAACATCCTTAAATATCTAATTACCTTCTAAATCGGTAAATAGTCATTTAATTACTTAATTAGTCCCAAATTACTCATTTTTTTTATCATTTTAAGGCTAAAAAATTACTTAAAAATTTTAAAAATTAATTTTTGAAAAACGGTTTCATGGCACCATTCAATATCACTTAAGTAGTCTAAAAAAAAAAATCGAGCTCAAAACTACACTCCTAAACCTATTTATTTTTAATCATAAACATGCTTAATTTTGCTTAATTTTGCTTAATTTCTTAAGCACCCTATATTTACAGACATAATTAAACTTAATGACTATTTTTCCCTAAATCTAAATACAATAAAACATCAGAATAACAAAATTCATAATTTTCTAGGAAAAATTAATAATTTCAATAAATTTTGCAAAATCAAATGAAATTTGGGACTCACTTAGTTCTTGAGCTTTCGGCCACCAACACCAATTCAAGGTGTGTCGGCTGGTCCAGATGCTCAATTTGGAGTGGGGTGATGGTGGTGGTTTGGTTTCAGGTGATGGTAATGTGTGGGTTTGGTTCACTAGCTCTTACTATACAGATTTGGGTAATATTTTTGTAAACCTTAATTTTCTTCTTGTTTTCGACTCTTGCTAATTTTCTAAAGTTGAAAACTAAGCAACTTAGTTTTTAGTTTCTATAATTTTCTTGCTATTTATAGAGGTGTAAAGCAAATTCTATGCATTAATTAGACAAAACAAGCCTATTTTCTTCCAATCTTTTTGCCTTTTCTGTTGTTTGATTTTTATTGGTTAAATTTT
This sequence comes from Lumnitzera littorea, assembly GCA_024138015.1. Taxonomy (NCBI): domain Eukaryota; kingdom Viridiplantae; phylum Streptophyta; class Magnoliopsida; order Myrtales; family Combretaceae; genus Lumnitzera; species Lumnitzera littorea. Next base: position 131,153,303 of record JAMXBB010000001.1, on the reverse strand, counting down.
TTTCTTCTTCCCTCAGCTACCACAACTTGGATCTGGATTATTCCCTATTTTCCTGATTTTTTTCTAATTTTTCTTTAATTTTTTTATAATTTTATTTAACCATTTAACAATTTTTGAGCAATTTAGATAATTTCGTATATTTTTACCTGTACTGAATACATATGGAGTACAAGCAAATACTCTTAAATATTACTTAGGTTATCATATGATTTTTAGCATATATATAATTTATCTTTAGCGATTCATTAATTATCAAAATGCATTTTATATATTTCCAATAAATAATGAGTAATATATTTAAAATTTGAAAATTTTATATTCTCTTATTTTATTACTTATTTTCTTAAATTTAAATTTACAAGGTTACTTTTACTAATATTTCTGACTTTATTTTATAATCTAGACTCGATCAAATTTTTTAACCGATCGTTCTAAACTTTGTGTACTAAATTCGATCTTATAATTATATGGCTTATATTTAGGGCTTACACTGTATTCATAAGCATGACGTCGAAGTCAAGCTCATCCTCATACTGTCCTATCTTGAATGCTATCCAAGCTCTCTTATGTGCATGGACCATATCCCTTTCATTAAACCATTTGAGTCCGTAAGGTTTGGGATATGGGAAGGTTAACAATCTCATCTTTTCCACTAGCTTAGCAGAAACAATGTTGGCGTAGCTTCCTCCATCTACAATTAAGGAATAGGCCTTGCCATTCACCAAACATCAAATTTGGAATAAATTCTCCCTTCAGCCAAGGTCATCTTTCAAGTTGGCTCATTATAGCTAAAATTCTCTCACCTCAGGATAGATATTTATTATTCCCTCACTCTCTAAGCTCTTATCACTTTGGTTCTCTACTTGAGCATCCGGTCCTTTGCCTTTCAATATCATGACCCTTTTGTTTGAACATTGGGAGGCAATATGTTCGTATCCTAAGCACTTGAATCACTTAACTTCTCGAGCCTTGGTACTGGGCACTTTCTCCTTCTCTACCTTCTTTGTCTCAGCCTAGTCAGGTTAACTAGACTCTCTTCTCTCCATTTTCTTCTCATCATACCTTTCGGGCTCAAGGCTGTTGTGTTGAGGTTGAGTAGTTGGCCTCTACTGCCTTCTCCTCCATTGTCTCTCGACCCTTAATGTCATCTAATAAGTTGAACAATTGAAGCTCAACTACATTGGCGATGTCATGATGAAGTTCGCTTAGGAAAATAGCAAAAGTTCGATCTTGTGGCTCAACAATTTCATATTTGGTTATCAAGGTCTCGAACTGTCGCAAGTACTCCTTAACAATGTTTCAACCTTGCTTTAGGTGTTTAAAAGCAAGGAGCATCTTTTATTTGAAATAAGTTGGCATAAAGTGTTGGTTCATCAACTTCTTTATAAGTCTCCAATTTCTAATTGGCTCTTTTCCCCCAGCTTCTCACTTGATCACCAACTTTTCCCATTAAAGATTAACATATTCAACAAAGGGCAATGAGGATAGCTTTACCTTGGACCGGTCATCGCATTCATAACATTCAAACAACTTCCTAACTTAAGAAACCCAATCAAGGAACTCTTCAAGTTGGCTGCTACCACTGAAGGTTGGCAACTTAAGCTTAATGTTCTCAAGTCCTCAATTATGAGTTCAAGGCTCATCCCTACCATCTCGAGATGGTTGATTTACCTTGAATCTACCATTTTCTATTAGAGCTTTGCTCAGCCAAATCTCTTCTCTTCTCTACTCTCGCTCTCTTCCTTAAGCTCTTTGGTTCACCTCGGAATTAATACTCCTTTTGTTATTTCTCTTCGAATCAAGTCGATCTTCTCTTCTCCTTAGCTTAGCAACTCGTTTATGCTGTTTGTAATGTCCTACAATCCAAACATGTTAGCTTTAGTGCAATTGTACTCCTCGTAAAAGATATAGTAGTATCATAGACTATGTTAATAGGTATATACGAAAATTTTGATGTAGTTACTTTACCAAACACCTAACAATAAAAATGTTCAAATATCTCAAAATATTCAAACAATAACTTATAAAAGCTTCTTATACTAGAAATTTTTGAAATGTGCTCGTAAGATTAAAATCCTTAAAATCTAATCATACCTTTAACTTTGACATGTTAGCTTTTTAGCTGTTTATATTCCTTGTAGAAAATATGACCCTATATACAAAGTTAATGAGTATAAGTGAAGATTACATATATGAACCTTATCGGATATCTTATAACAAAAATTTATAATATCCTAACTTATTTAAAGAGTAACCTGTAAAAAAGAATTCTTATATAGTTATATGGAAAAATATTAAAATGAGATAGTAAAGTTAATCAGGTTAAATCTTAATTATCTTGAACTAAAGAATTAAGACTCGATGTATAAAATTGGACCAAATTGAAATCATTATCCGATTTCGAGTCACATTGCAATTCCTTAACAAAGAAGGATGTTATTTGTTGGCCCAAAATACAAAGCCAACTTAGAGAAATATGAAGGACTTAGGTCAGCAACTTACAATTTAAAAAAAAAAAAAAAACAATTACATGTATACATATTTTTGAACCTCCACCATCCTCAATTGCTTGCTATAAAAGTAAATCTCAACTGCCATTTCTTCCTATATAAAGGTAGCAAGGATTCCATATTCAAAAGAGGTGAGTTCAACAATATGAAATATATTTACATAGGGATTTATATTTATGTTGCTATTTTATTCCATAAATAGTTTAAGCTCTTCAAAAAATATATAGGAAGTGTATAAAAATCACCAAAAATTAAAAGTACCACTACCCTAGGTTTTTTAACTCGTGACCACCACTCAAACTACTACTCCTTGGTGGTTTTGTTATTAAGCCATCACTATAAACACCTCCTCTACCTTCAGTAACCTCAAACTTAACCCCTATTCAACCTCTAACAAGTTGCGCACGACCTATCTCTCATCTATTATTGCTACTCAACTTCAACCAATATCCAAACAAACTCCATTTACCACTGCGTTGTCCCCATACCCCCTTTTACCAATATAAAAGAAATGAATCCGGCTTTTCCCATTTAAATTGGTGCTTGAAATGAGATCTCCCATCAGTCGCTGGCTCTTCCTATCTTTCATTCTCTCTTCCTCAGCCATACAAGTGCAAGGCACGTGAACCAAGTTAGATTGACTCGAATCTGACCCTTCGACTTACATTTTGACCCATGCCTTAACTCTACGACTTGTCATCTCCAGTAAGTTTGGTCCGGCCCTTTGTTTTTTTTTTTTTATTTATGTTGTATTTTTATTTTTATTTTCATTATTTATTTTCTTTCTTTTGTTGTTTTTTTTTATTTAGATATCTTCCATTGTAAATAATTTTTTTTAAAAGAGAAAAGAATCCGAAAAAAAAAACAAAAAAGAAAGAAAATATAAAAAAAAAGGAAAAGAAAAAGAAAAACAAAGAAAAGAAAAAAAAGGAAAGAGGAAAAGTTGTGTTATTTATCTTTATTATTTCAGTCGAAAATAAATAAATATAAGCAAATAAAGAAAAAATAATTAATAAAAATATTTTATCACTTAGAAAAAGCTTTTTCCAAATAAATAAAAATAAACTGACCATTTTTAAAATTAAGATCTTTCAAAAATAAAAACCCAAATTATGACCCTTCTCTTTCTGGCATTTTTCTTAAAATCGAATCAAATAATTAAAGAATTTAAACCCAACTGTTTTCAAAAACTAAAAGACATAAACAAAATTAAAGTTTTACAAAAGAAAGAACTACAAAAAATCTAATCCCTATTAGATGTTACGTAAGCACCTATAAGACGACTTAAAATAGAGAAATATTTTATTTTTCCTTTTGTAAATAATTTCAATTTGTTATTTATGCAAATAAAATTGGTTTTAATTGTAAATTTAGAAACAATTAAAATGGGTATTTTAAAAGATAAATTAATTTCGAAAACATAAAAGTGATACCCTTAAAGGGTTTAAAAGGCTAGCCCATAGACTCGAATATTTGGTTTTCAAATCCTTTTCTTAAAATCGATTTTCCAATAAACTAGTGGCTATGTTAAGCTAATTCACCTAATCGATTTAACCTGATACAGTCTTTTTTTTTTTTTTTTTTACCCCGGTTGAGTGGCAACTCCAAGTTTTAGAAAAAATAGAAAATCAAATTTTTCTTAACTCTTAGTCGAGGATTAGTATTAAACGGGTTATGATTTAATTCTAATTAGATTAAAAAATATAAATAAATAATTGAGAAAAATTTAGGCTCGATACCACCACAATTGCCACTTAAGTGTTAAAGGACGTTCTTTAATTTTAAAAGGCAATGCAAGGGACCTCTTTTCTTCACCAAATTGTAGTATAAGGTATATTTCTAACTCTATTTCACAAAAAGATTTAGAAATAACACGTTTTTCGCAATTATTCATTCAATGAGTTTTAGCTGTGTATTTGATAATTATGATTTTTTTGTAAAATATTAATGTGATCCATTAAATTAACATAGTTGAATCATAGAGAATTTACTATGATTCCAAATTGAAGAAACCTTGAATTCTCAGGCTACTTTTTATAAATGATTAGATTAGATATGAAAGTGTAAGTACTCAAAAAAAATGCCCCGAATAACAAAGCTATAAGTACCTTATATTACATTATGAGTTATCCTTATAAATCTAAAGTTCATTTATGGTTCCTTTAAGGGAAAAAAAAATGAAATGACATAAGCATTTAGGGTTAAATTTATAAGTTTATGAAAATAATCGTTGATCTTATAAGTCGATAAAATTATAGGATTGAACCCTCTACTTTCCTTTAAAAAAAATAAATAATAAATTGATAGCTGTAGAACTTGTGTATTATTGGCATTGATTCTCAAATTGAGTAGATCTCTAATAATAATCCTATAGATATGGGTCTATGAGTTTAATTATTAGAACTATTAAAACTGAACTTTATATTTTTACAAGTCTAACATATTACTTTCATAAAATTTGAGTAAATACAGAATTCTTTCGTAAAAAAGTAAAAAATTTCTTAAATAATACTAGAAATCGATTTTATATAAATTTCAAATGTAAAGTTAAATTGCAAAAATATTACATAATAAATACTTAGGTTGATCTTATCCAAGTATTATATTTTAATTTTTACTTTATCTTGTATCGAATAGGCTAAATCTGCAACCTTATCGGAGGCTTATGGAAAAGATTAGTTAGGACACTAAGTAAGTAGGATCTATGGAGACTGAAGTATATGCTCGCTTATGGTTGTAAGTATTTGTTTGTACACATGCTACACCTATGCTTGGTTACTAAAGTATTGATTGATAACTGAGCTACATGTTTGCTATGTTACTTGACCTTGTTTGGTGTTTTATGAATTGATCGATCACCTTTAAGTAGGCTAATTGAAATATGACTTACGACTAAAAAGACATGCATTATATCCCACTAAGGGACGGTTAGGTTTTTTTGGGCTAAATTCCAATGCTTTTCATGAAGTGTAATAAGTTGGCCTTTCCCTACTCTGAGTCGAACTAAGTAACAGGAGATGAGATTACAGCAAGATTTGGGGGCATCAATTTCAAGGTAGTCTTGGGAAGAGTAAGGGTCTCCATTGCACAAACTTGGAATTGACCGTGGGAAGGAATCGTGGCCTTTATGATTGGCATTGTAGCAGTCATATTGTAACTTCTCGACTTAGGTTAAAGTGGGTATAATTTCTCTAGCCTCACAATGAACTGAATAACATCTTACAGATGGCATGTTGCTTGTTCATCCGTTATACGTAATAATTGTTCAATAACTTGGATGTTTTACTTAGCTTGTATATGCTTTTTACCTCTTGTCCCTTACTGAGCCCATGGTTCTATGACTTATTCCCCTATAGTTTTCTTGCATGATAATAGCCAAAACATTGGGTAGGTTAAGAATCGAAGCATATGAGATTTGCTTCAGCAATCTCCATGAGAAGGTTAACTCTTAATAAGAGTATAATTTATTCCAAGTAAATCTAAATATAGAAATGTGCATACTTCTCATTTTGCTATTTAGTAAGGGATTCTGATTCTCGACCATCTTGGAAAGTAAGAAGACATTGATTCCCATAGTTATTTTATATCGTATTTAAGTCTCATAATCAGCCACTCAAAGTTCGATTCGTAGAATTTGGGACGATCGAATAAATTATCGAGTCTAACCTCAAAACTAGAATTATTAGTAAAGCAATCCCGTAAATTCGAATTTAGGAAAATAAGTAATAAAATGATTAATTAATATAATATTAAATTCTATGAAAATTGTTTGTTATTTATTAGAAACGCTTTAGATGAATTCCGATAAATAATGAATTGATAAAAATAAATTATATGTACACTAAAAATCATAAAATAACTTAAATAATATTTAGGAGTATTTATTTATAGCATATATGTATTTACATATAGGTAGAAATATGCAAAATTACTTAAAATACAGGAAATATACCAACATAATGTTAATTAATTAAATAAAATGCATGAATAATTAAAGAAAAATCAAGAAAATTATGGAATTATCCAAAATTGAGGCGTAACAGCTTGGAATTGAATAAATAAAAGCAATCAATTAAATTAAGACAAATAAAAAGTTAAAATGGAAGAAGATAAAATAATTGTTAAGTCAAATTAATAAGAAAAAAAATCTAAGCAGCCCTATAAATACCCAAAATTTTTCAAAAGCTCATTTGTTAGTTAGGAGTGATAGAAAATTTGAGAGAACTGAAAATTTGAGAGAATTAGGGTTTTGTAAAAATTTACAAAAAATTTATACAATTAAAGTCTTAAAGGAGAATTAACACCCAAGGACAACTTAAGAGTGGAAGGCCACCATCACCATACGATGGTAACAGCACTCGGACCGGCTGATAAGGCTACGGTGGTTGGTGGTGGTCGGAGCTACTAACGCCGATAAGTCCGATTTCCCTTCCAATTTTAGTTATTTTATTAAAAATATTAAATAGTTTTAGAAAATTATGAAATTTGGTATTCTGGAGTTTTTAAGTATGTAGATTTAGGGAAAAATTCTAATTTGATTATTTTGTATCTAGAAATATACTATCCTTAAGAAATAATACAAAATTAAGCATGTTTTAGATTAGAAATAAAAAGACTTAAGAGTGTAATTTTAGACTCAAAATTTTTGTATAGACTACTTAGGTGATATAGAATAGTGCCATAAAGCCCTTTTTCAAAAGTTAATTTTAAAAATTTTTAGATAATTTTTAGGCTTTAAAATAATATATAAAATGAGTAATTTTGAGCTAATTAAGTAATTAAATAGATAATTATTGAAATATATGTTTTAGTGCATAAATATATGTTTTAGGATGTTAAAATCCGATGAAGTATCATATTTATAGTATTTGCGGTGTTAGATGTAATTATTAGGATATTATATAATATATATGTAATAGGTAAAAATAGTAAATTTAAGTTAATTTTGTAATTTAGGGTAATTAAGTGTAAATTCTGATTTGAGACGAATTTAGATATTTTGAAATGTTATTTGATGTTAGGAGATGATATTTAAGGTGATGGGAATATTAAATATGTATATTATATACATATTAGGTGATAATGTATAATATGTAAGTATAAGAAATTGATGAGTAGGAAAATAGTAGGTTAAAATTGATATTATAATAATAATAGAAATATATAATAAATCTGGTAAGAAACTTAAATTTACGTGTTTATACGAAAAATGTAAAATTTTCTCACATGTAGAATAAATTCGGTAATTAAATTAAGATAAGGAGTATATCATACAAATTAAAATACTTATTAGAGATTAAGTATGATATTTATGATACTTGAAAATAATGTGATTAAGTTCATATTATGGGTTTTTAGGGTTCGCATATAAAATCGTACTTAAAACCTGAACTAGAACCTAATTTAGAAATCAATGCAGAAACTAAACCAAAACTTAACCCAAATCAAGAATAATTATAAAAGACTTAAAAACCTAGACAATTAGGTATCATAAAACCCTAAACTAAAAGTAATAATGAGAATTTTAGAGTAAAATCTATTTATGATAGTTATGTGAAAACTAAAACAACATTTGTATTATAGGGACTAACGACAATAGCTTGTGCGAGTCGCACCTCGAATGAGTAAGCGAGAAGTGTAGGTAAGTTGGGATTAATACCTTGTTGTATTTCAGAGTACTAATTTGTAGTACTCGAAGGCTTGAAATTGTACTTGATTATGCTTGTTAAATAATTGATTGTGTACAGGTATTTATTTCTGAGTTGATGATGTGATTTGGTTTACTGCTTTGGCTTGTAATGTATAATTTGTATGAAATGATTGATCATCCTAAACTGAACCTAACTAAATATATGACTTACAAACATAAATTGGACTTACATGACAACCCATTATAGGAAAATTAGGGTTCTCCGGCTAAATACTGACCCCTTCGAAAGGAATAGCATTGGATAGCATAATTGGTCCCTTTTTTATCCTTAGTCAAACTAACTGACAGGTGAAGAGGTCGCGATAAGAGTGAAGTTAATGGTTCAAAAGTAGTCATGGGAGGAGCGGTGTTTCTATTACATAAGCCTGGGTTTAGTCATAAATCATTACATTAACAAAAACTCTCTTAACTAGGATTAGAGCAGGTGCAATTTCTCTAATCTCACGATAGGTCGGACAACAACGTACAATAGCATTCGCTTGAATATGCATTGCATCTAATAATTTGGTTGATAACCCTGTTTGTATTTGCCGTATAGTTTTAAGTCTTAAGTCTTAAGTCTCTATTCCAACTTACCAAGCTGTGGTTACTCACATTCCTATAGACGTTGTTGTAGGTGCTAGCAAGGAAGCAACCTATAATTACCTTAAAAACCAGATACACTCTCAAGTTTATATTTATGTTTAAAGCTTTTAGTATTAATTTACAAATTACTCAAATAGATTATATTAGGTTGCTAAATCTTATAAATATACTCAGATTATTTTAATGTGAATATTTATTTCTCTTAAGTTCATCAATAAAAAACATATTGAATTTATAAACTATTTACTTTAAAGCAGGTTAGTCGTAAACGCCTTGTATGAATCAGGTCTAAGATAACGGCTGTATAGTCAGCTTCTATCTTAGAATGGCTATCATTTCGAGGCGTAACATCGCATACTTATATATAATATGATTAGGTAAAATGATTAAATAAATAAGTAGAACTTTGTGATCTTTGACTTATAAGATGGTTGTCATGTGGCGGGTGCACACATGGTGTGGCAGCTTTAGATTGTCTACACCAGGCCCCCTTATGGGGCGTTACACTGTTGTCGATTATTCTCGAGCTCATTTGAGTCACTTTTACTGGTCAGTACTCGGTATCTCTAATCACCTCAAACAACATGTCAGCAGCCTCTAACTAATCCAGTTAGCTCTTAGATTGAGTTAGTGAGGTTTTAAATCTAATATTCAAGATTATCAACACATCGCTTTAAACTTCCATGGGGACTATCACCACTGATATCTACACTATCTTTAGACATCTTATTCGTACAATAATTTTCATAGGGAAATTTTAGCAAACACGTAATACACTTAACTTAGTTCTACTCTAAGCTACCACAACTTCAAATCTACAACCACCTATGATTGATAGATACTATGTTAGCTACTACAACATTACTAAGAATAGAATACAACTAGAAATAACAAGTAAAATCACTACTCGATGCTCTTACGAGTAGTACAAGTGCTATTACCATAATTACGAACAGTAAACGACACTATAGAATGACTATCTAACAGAAATGTTCAAGCCACAAACTTAGGCTTCAAAGAACACAAGTAACTCGTGTGTCTCGCCAAAGGCTATGATACCAAGATAATACGGATCCGAGATGCTGTTGGACTCATACAATAACGCAGTACACGCATACCCCATAATGGGTACTTAGACTTAGTAGATATGGGTTAGAATGGGTAAGAAAGAAGGCTTGAATGTGAATGTGAATAGATACCATGTACCAATAACACAAACATAAATAGGGTTTAAGGTTGAAATAGGTTACGATATCACTTACGAAAACCAAATCAATGCTCGGAGTTTTAATGGCGGATAGATATGACGCACCACTCGACTAAAAGAAGATTCACCATAATCTCACGCAAAAAGATTGGTAAGAATAGGGGATTAAAGAGGAATAATAACACTCAATAATCGAATTAGGAGCCAGTAAGCAAGTACACTCTTAAATAGGGGAAGATTTGAGTATGTTCTCGTTTATTGTCTAATTAAGTTAGCTATTAGTTACAAATGTCATTATTCATAGTAAATCCTAAAACCTTAATAGCAAAACTGTAAATAACTTACAAGGCCTTAACCATAAAGCAGACCCATAACTAAAATTAAGCTAAATATTTACAAGTACAAAAAACTATGCTAATGGTGCGATTAATAGGAAGGTTGGCATATAGGGCATCCAAGTTATTCTAAGGCAGGTCGGGTTCAAGCTGGATTAAGGTAGTAGCTAGATGTATGAGCTGAAGTTAGAGTCTTTCAAGTCCTATCATGCTTAGTCGAGCTCCTAATGAAGTTGACCCATAGTTGTTAAATTCGAAGATAACTCGGTACTAGATTCCTGGGTTTAAGCTGAGTTGGTCTCGAGACTTGAGACCTTGGTTGCTTGGTCTTGGGTCATCTTAGAGGTCAATGGAGCTATTATCATCCCATTTTCCTTCCTCTTCTCGGTCTTCTAATATCAGCTTGGCCTTGAGTCTCATAAGTTGGCCTTGGCTTGGACTAATGGAACCTACCTACTACCCAAATACGAAAACATGGCTATCCAAAAAAGCTTTAATGGATTTAATGTCTTTAGCTAATGGAACCTACCTACTACCTTAGCCAATATTCCCTGAACTCTGTTATGGTTCCTTTGGATCTTTCATTCCTTCATTTAAAGTAGCCCATCCTTCATTTAATACTAGTTTGGCCTCCATGCTCTACCACCAACTTAGTTTGAGGATCCTGAGCACCCATCTTGATCTGTTACAGTATTTTGCCAAGTTTTGGGGTTATTCACTTCTTAGCCTAAAGTATTCACTTCTTTTTGGGTGTTCTTTTGTCTGGACCACCTTTAGGAAGTTAGGTTTAGGAAACTCCTTATGTGCCTTTACTCTACACTTTCCCTTTAGCTTAGGTACCTCCCATGCCTTTTAGATTACCCCCTTCAATGACTAGGTAATGGATTTCTTTTGCGTTATCCTATTAGCAACTTATATAGAACTGGGACTTGGGGGCTTAGCCATGATCCCAATTAATAGGGACCACATATTGTTACCCCCAACCATAACCATGATGTAATTTGCTAATGGAGTGATTCAAGCCTTACTCTAGTTAAGGAAGTCCATATAGATGTTAGCTTATTATTATCTAAGAGCATAACCTCTGATTTTGCTTTTGCTATCCATTGATTCACTTTGAAGTCAACATTCTAGGCTCTATTGATGATAGGGACTTCCTTTAAGTTTACCATCTTAGGCTTATCCTTTCCTTTCTAAACCTTATGAGTTATGACCCAACTTCTTAGTCACCTTCTTAATAATAAAGAGGTTTGTTGCTCTAGTATTCACCAAGACATTCATTCTTTGGTTTGCAACAAATGTCTCCACATAAATTAGGCTTTAAGAATTTTTAGAAGGTTTACTCTATATGGAGCCTAATAACTTTAAAACTCTAAGCCTAGAGTTTTCAAGGGCCTTTTCTTCCTATTCAGTTATAACTAAGGATGTCGTGACTGGATAATCCTAGACTTTATTGGCCCTAGCAAATAGGAAGTGGGAAAGCATGTTCTTAGGTTACTCTATCTTATTCATAAGAGTCTTACATCTTTATGTCGATGCCTTCCATTATTCTTTTCACTTAGATCCATTCTTCTTAAGCTCCTTTACCTTCTCCATGGCCTCCCTTCTTTACTCTTGTGTTGGGGTGTCTAATAGCCTCAATTCTGTTAGGTCCCTAGCAATTATCATAGTATAGGCTACAATTTGGATCCTTACCATCGTAGTTCTATCTTAACCTGCCCTTATAACCCATCATAAAATGCAAAAATAACACCCCTACAACTTATTTTAGGAATCTCCAACTATAGCTCCAAGAATTCTTACACATAGTCCCAAATGAATGCCTTATACTTTAACTGCCTCAACTTTGTCTGAGCCTTCCTCTCAAACTTAGACTTAAACTCATCCAACATTTCGATTGCTTTAGTTCCTTAGATAGCTCCATCATATAGTCTGCTTTATGTAGCCAACATTATCTAGGAACATGATAAGTTCCTTAACTTTGATGCATCGTCCAGTGCTTCGACCGCATCAAAGTATTACTTTGTGTTCTAGAGGAAGTTGTCTATTTTCCTAGTGTTTTTCTATCCATGGAAGTTCTTGAGTCTTGGTACATCTACCTTTGTCATTGGTCTAACTAATGTCAGCCATTCTTTGTCCCCCTTCGTTGTTGGACCTAGACCCTTAAATTCTCTAACTCCTTTTTTAGGAAAACTACCGTCACCTTGAGGGTAGCATTTTGCCTTTTTTAAATCTCCTATAAACTAGTTTAAGGCTAGTGGCATCTCCCTTAGGAACTCCTCCTCAAGTTTACTTGAGTCATCTTCTACACTACAAACCTAATTTGACATGTTAGTCATGGTAAGCCTCTAGAAATGTTCCATTCCCATAAGATTTTCCTTAAACATCTTACTCATCAGTTGTAAAAGTAGTCCAGGGTATCCCTACGTGCTTAGCAACTTCAAAAACAAACTCTTCCTTCATCTATAATCAAAAGCTCACTTTGATATCACTTGCCACATGCCAATAGTAATCAGGTGCAATACTTAGACTCCTCAAGGGTATCAATGAGTATTTATGTTAACCTTCTTACTAAAACATTCATACTCATATTACTAGAGAGAGAAACATTATAAGAGTAAGCAGAAATGAAATGCATCGATGATTACTATTGGCTGCTCCTCATATGAGAAGAGACCTCTGTAAATAAATGATTTAGATCTAATTTGATGACTTTAGTATATATTTTTACTTACCCCTATCCAACTACTTTACCTACCTAGGTTCATTATATGTAGAGAGTTACAAAACATTCGTGCAGCTAGATTAAACTAATGCCGTGGGTTACATACTCCACGGATCTCTACGTGCATAAAGAAAAAAGGAAAAATGGACTTGAAAAAAAGCCCACAACCCTAGAGCATCACTAGTCACGGTAAATAGCGATACACATTAGAGAATCAATAGTACAAAATGATGTGTTATAATAAGTGGTCTTTCTTTTTTAACCTTTCCCCTTTTCATTTTATTATGTTCCATATGTCGAATTTATCATGCATATATACATAAAATAAAACCAGAACCTTATATTTATCTTATATTATACGCACATTATATTCTCTCCTTTTTTTTCCCCCCGAATACACACATTATATTCCATGTCCCTTCTTTTTTTTTTATCAATTGTGACTTTTTCCTACCTAATCTTACTCCACAAAGGTCCAGGGAGCAAAAACCAAAAAAATAAAATAAAATAAAATCCTCTGAATCCACAGCCACAGGAGGAATAGAAATACATTCCCATTTCAACAGACCGATGGGTGTTGATAAATCCTGCTTATTACAAAGCCATGTAACATTCTTCCCAGTTTTTAACTCATCTTTGTGATCCCAAGACAACACGTGATGGCGCCGAAGAGCGCCTCCCTTCTCGGACCGGGGCATGCACCCTTGTGGATACGTGAAATGTAATCAGACGGCGTCTGCTATCTTGTCTCTGAACCCACACCCCCACACCACCCCATCCCCATCCCCCCCAAAGTGGCATGCGTATTAAGGAAATTTAGTTTAATATTATTAGCACTCTGTTCAATAACTTTTCTTTGGAACCTCAAACTCTCGCCGAATTTTCAGCACTCAACTATTGACTTAGCCCTTCCGCATTTAAGATTTCTACGGTCCTTCGTAACTTATTAAAATCATAAAAACACTGGTTCCTGGTATTACATTTGTCTTACATGCACGAAAATTGAAAATTTTATAGGCCTAAGTTATAAGAGCCAGTACTGTTAGGGTTTTGTATTTTCCCTTTCTTTTAGTTTTTGTTTGCTTTAAACGAAAAATATAAAGAACTTTCTGATCCGGATCACAATTCATTTTTAAATCATGCGCTTACGAGGGTGGATAAAGATTTTATGTTAAATTATGTGTTTTAAGTGGAAAAAGATTTAATAAATAATACATGTAAATTGTTACGTGTAAATACACGTAATGTATAACTATCAATTATATTTAAATATATATTGGATATCAGGATTTTAGATAACTACTTATTATTAATCTACATATTTGAATTTGATTGGTAATTATATATTACTTATACTTCTACGTAGTATGTACTATACATTGAATCATTTCTTGTTCTAAGATTGTTGATACCTAGAAATAAAACTACATGGGTTTAATATTAGACAATTCTTGCTTTCATTTTAGAAAATCTTCTTGGATCAAACTACTACATCCTGGTCCGTTTAAAAGTATTATAAATGTATTCGACAAGTCAAATATGTTAACCCAATATTTTAAAAAGGTGCTTGTGTATAAAATAAAAGATCGAAACTATTTATCCATATTACTATGTCTAATATATAGTTTTTGAAATATTGGATGTATGGTGGTAAAAAAAAAAAAGAAAAAGAAAAAGTAATATTGGATGCATACCTGTTATTTTTTGGCACACGAATTGCAAAGTGTACTTCCTTTAAGTTTCTTTACAGGTAAAAACTTATTAAGTATGTCATTTTTTCTATCAAATTCACTATATACGCCGCTCTTTACTTTTTTTTTTTTTCTTAAACTATACAAAATGTGTATTAAGTTAAGGTCTGCATAATTGTTGCAAATGTCACACCCATTCTCAATCAAATTTAATGTCCGTCCGGCCACCGTCTCTAATCTTCTTCAGAAAGAATAAAAAAAGGAATATTGCTTCTATTTTTTTTTCTCTATATTGCTCTTTGTTTTTCCAAAATGACCCAAAATATTTCCTCCATAGAAGTTCTAGCTACTAATCAATTGAACATAGATATTCTGTCTAGCCTTTATTTCACTACTAACGTGGATGCACACACTACATTTACTACACTTCTATTCCCAAAAACCTATACATATTTTATGATGTAGACTTGCCATTATAGTCGAGAGCAAACGAGCGAGGCCTATTAATCACATACACACACTTAATCAAATGAAACAAATTTTCATAATTATGTATTAAATTTTTGTTCAAGTCTGTGTTTCTGATTAGTGGGTACACACTCAAGATAGCTAATTGGGGACAATGAATATTTATCCTCGAAACAATCAAGGGTTTTCAACGAGGTTGCCGAGACCTTAACCTTCATCATCTATTTGCCACCGCATGTTTAGTGGATGGTCTAGATAGGATATGCTTGA
This sequence comes from Lumnitzera littorea, assembly GCA_024138015.1. Taxonomy (NCBI): domain Eukaryota; kingdom Viridiplantae; phylum Streptophyta; class Magnoliopsida; order Myrtales; family Combretaceae; genus Lumnitzera; species Lumnitzera littorea. The sequence continues at coordinate 131,137,802 of JAMXBB010000001.1, read as the reverse complement.
ATAGATGGTAAATAAAATGATGTTCTTATTCCAAGTTCAAGATAGGAGAGGAGAGGGATGAATAATATGATACCGGGTATAATATAGCATTATACCCCGATTTATTTAATACGTAACACGGCGGGACGTCCGAGCAAAATTTTCTAAGTAGAGGTGACTATAAATTAATAAAAAAATTCTATTAGTTCTTACTCGATGTGCATAATGCGTACTCAACTAAACTCGAAGCATTAAATTCCATGTGGCGGTTGAGATAACATTAACTAGGATATTAAACAACAATTGAATTCGTTTTACTAGATCATAATACGAAAGTGATCATATGTCAACTCTCTCTTACATGCTTGAATTGGAAATACTCCCATTTCCATCAAAATCATATCTCGACCAATCAACGTTTGTCATAAATTACGTATTTTTTATCTAAAAGCATTCTTCATTGGTCCCACACTTTACGTTAGAAATTAGAAATATCACCTATTCCAATTATTTAAAGACATACCCCAAATAATATAAATTGGATCCACCCACCCTTTAGTAGGACCCATCGGTTCTAGAAATTTTGGGCCGGCCGGTCCTCTTGACACCATATATCTGGGTCCTTCAGCCCATCATTTCTCTTCTCAACCCATTGTTATCGGTTTAGTTTTAGATCGCACATCTGTTTTTCAATAGTTGAAGTATTAACTTCACTTATAAGCTCAATATAATTAGATTTAAAATAAGAAAATTCTTCTCTCATTATAGAAAATTTAAATGAGTATAAATATATATTTTTTAACTCATTCAGATAGCTATCCATTGGAAAAATATAATAATAATAAAAAGAAACTTAGTACAAATGGGTAATGATTATTTCTTAAAATTAATGTTATGGCGGTATGTGTATAAATATTTTCGTTCCACAGCAATGCCATGCTCAACAAAAATCATGATTACAAAGAGGACCCCAACTGAAAGGTCAAGCACTAGTTGGCGTGGAATATAGAATGGAACTTTATTGCATTTTGAATCCACAAAAAGTGTGGAATTCGCAAGTGGAGAGCAAAAATCTTTTTGCATGCCATCAAAAGAAATTAGTACATTTCATGTTATATGTTATCTATGCTTTCACCAGTTTCAATTACTTTTGTCATCATCTATATTTCCCTGCGAAGAGATAGTTGAATGCTCGTAAAAAAACATTTTGACCGGTTGAACTGATTTACTATTCTTCTAGAATGCAAGTAGGTTAGGTTACATGATCAACATGGACTCGGTTCTTTAGTAAGGGTACCAGAGAGATTTTGGGAAATTTTATAAAACATATGGGATTCCGATAAACCCATAAGAATTCTAATATTACGATATTTTTGTGAATGTTTATGAATGATTATTGTACTTCGCCAAATTGTTTTCAAATTCATCTGCTTTGTGTTATTGTTTAAGTCATTTAATTTTTAAGAATATTAATTTCTTCAGATAAATATGAATTTTAAGTATTCAAATTAAATTAGTTTGTTAGGCGGATTCTGGTGAATCACTTGTAAGGATATCGGCCAAGTTTCTAGCACATTTTGTAAGACTACATAGAGTTTCTCAGTGCAATTAACAGGGTATTGGGTCAGGCGCCTAGCACATGAAACCATTCTAAATTTGTTTGGCTCCATCCTTATATTCGACCGGTTTGGACATCGCCTATAAACCGCCATATAAAATAGGATGCATCGAGCAACAGCAAATATGATAGAATGAAAAAAGATATAATTGGATGTGATAGGTAAAATACGTCTAAACTTTGTCTTCGGGTAGGTGATTTTAAGGATGATATATGTAGCCTTATCCCATTTTAGCTATATTAAAGATAAGGAGAAAAGAAAATGGTTTTATCAATTTCATCCATCCTAATATATCCGATTATCTCATGTTTATACGTGTGCATTAAGTGTAGGATTATCCTACCCAAACACTTGTACAAATGTCCAAAGTTATTATACTTTTATATATTCAAACCTTCATTGGCATAAGAAAAATTTAGATTCATCTGCTGAGATCTGCAATTTTCATTAATTTTTCAACACATTGGATATTTTGGTTATTAGGTGGAAAATTAAATCTTGTGGATACTTTTTATTCAATATATTAAAAATTTTATGGAAGTTGCATTTGTTCTAAGTGCGACCAAATCTACCCTTCACCCCCAACCCCCAACCCCCAACCCCAACCCCCCCCCCCCCCCCC
>JAMXBB010000001.1:130990031-131135234 GCA_024138015.1 Lumnitzera littorea | reverse complement strand
CAACCCCCAACCCCAACCCCAGCCCCACCACCCACCCCCCCTACCCCATTACATAGATTCTTATGTGGTGTTAAACATGAGTCCAACTTTCCATATATTTTGCTATTCAGCTGTGAAACTTTCCATATATTTTGTTATTCAGCTGTGAGTTTTTCAAGTAATTATTAGCGATTGAATATTTTTTGTTTACCATTATAGGATTGCTATATTTCAATTTAGAATTTATTATATTTAACATAATTATTATAGCATCTTACTCAATAACTAATCAAAGCTCACTCACCTGGTTAAGATGTTTTATCACTTGAAAAAAATGACTAAAGAGGTGGGAAAAAAATAAATAAATAAAACCTTACTTATAACAAGAAATCTAATAGATAAAAGAGAAAATTAACTTAATTAAAACATTAAACTGTATATTTAAATTTGAATTTCTTAAAATGAAAAGAAAAAACCATGGCATTATTTTAGTAATTAGCTTTTGTTCTTACTATTAAAGCATTTACGTTCTAACTAAGTAAAAACGAGATAAAAAGAAATATTATTTTTCTCATAAATTTCTTGATATAAGAAAAGATTTAATAATATTAATACATTATGTAAATATTTATATATTATTATTAATTTGATTCGTATATTAAGTTAATGCAATCGAAAGGCATCTGATAAGCATCATCGTACCGTCCTTTACTTAATTACAAACAATGGGAAAAGAAATAATATGATATTGAACCTAGCCATGTGTATATTGTACTTGAACGCTATGATGATACGGATAACATAGTTTAGACCATCGACGCATGGTCAACAAACCAAATTACAACACACTCTTTCATGGCTAAATGATGGGTGAGTCAGGTGATTGTATAAGCTTTACTGAACAATCAAATGATCAAGATTATTATTATTATTACCACGAAGATTTCAAAACCCCTTTTTATTAGTATAGAGACAAAAGCATTGATCGAGGCTAAGATTATGTGAAAGCGAATGAATATATATACATCCACCAGTAATAAAATTAGGGTTAATATTTTCTGGGAAGGTGGACCCCTCAACGTGACATAATTGAAAGTGAAAGAAGCTATAAACAGGCGTGGTATGAGGGAGACATCGAAACAGGCTAGATTGTAGGGATGTAAGGGGACAATGGTTTCTGAATTCTCTGATGAACAAAAGAGAGATAAAACAGAGTTGAGGGGAAAGAAAAAAAAAAGGAAAAACCCTCAGTTTTTGTCTTCATATTCAATCGCCATCTGAATTCTCTGATGAGTATAGAGAGAGTAAAACGAAAGCTAGTTCCTTCCGTACACATCTATAAATTAGGTTAAAAATTACTCCAATCCGGATGTACGCAATGAGTTCTTTGAGTCAGTTTCCCATCAATATTTTGTGATGAGAATTTAAGTATTATAAAAAAAAAAAAAATTAATTGGATATAATACGCTAAGGTAGAGAAAAGTTAATAAATTTAAATACATGAGCATATATAAAAAATAGATGATAATTTCAACCCATAATTAAAAAAAATAGTATGAGAAAAATAAGATAAATCAATACTATGCTTTCTTTTATTTTTCCTTATTATAATTACTTCACAAGTTTACCATTAGGAGCATCCACAATCATATTTTAGCTACCGGCAATTGCTATTTATGTCGCATGTCTAATATAATAAGTAGTCTTGATTTGAATTTAAAGATTTACAAGCCTTTCCATTAACAAATAAGAGTTATTTTGGAATCCCATTTTTCATATTGAGGTTTTTTTGTTTTTTATTTTGTTTGTCATCTCTACGAGGGTTTTTTCCCTAATGAAGTCCTGTATTTCATCTCGAGATTAGTATGGATTTTTTTTTTTCTTTTAAAGTTTATGTCACCCATATATGAGTAAGAGATATGTCCTGTTCTAGATTAGATTTTTGGGTCCTTATTCTTTTGGTTTCTTTTATCTTTTCCACATGATATATATACTTATATTCTGACGTGATTTAATGCATAAAGTTCATATTTTCTAAAAAATGAATAAAAGAGAAAGAGAAGAACTCAAGTTCACTAAAAGTCATAACTTTCACGAGAGTAATGTACTCGAGGATTGTAGTTAGTGAGAAAGGAAGGATTTATGCAACATCAATGTTTTTCTACTATAGCAAAAATTATTTTTATTAGTACTTTGAAGAGCGCATGATACTGCCCCTTTAACGCCCCATACGTTATGTAATTCTTCTAAATTGAAGTAATTGAAATTAACGGAATGCAAAAAACATTTAAAACCTTATTGTTCACTGAGCTTTTTAGATATAGATTCCTCCGATCCATGCAAATCTGACATATCTTGATACTTGAGGCTCATTATCGTGGGCTTAAGTTCTGAGTCTAGATTAATCAAATTCAAAAAACTTTTCAACGGCCAGAATATATAATATAAGAATAAGATATCGAGTTAATAGTTACATTCGAAATAAATAAGACACATTGAACGCTATAATCCTACTTTCTTATATTTATGAAAAAAGATTTCTCTACATTAATTATGCTCTAATTACCGATATCATTTTATTATAAATATCAGTCAACTACCTAATGGTAAGACTTTTTATACTTTACGCATTAAGTTTATTTATTACTTTAAAACATCTTCTATCCTTTAAGAATTTACTACTAACTTAGGTATTAAAGTTGTCACATTTTAAAATTCACTTATTATGTTTTGTTTTGCAAGTCCATCATGTATAGAGTTTAATTATGCTCGGTAAATACTTTGAGACGATACTTGTAATAATAAACCTTAAAAAGTACGTATTTAAAACTTTGAAAATCATAAAAGTGGAAAAAGAAAATATATGGTACACCATGACTCTGGTACTCGTTTGACTGGTCTCGACTCTCGAGCAAGCATTGCAGTACCCATATCATCAAACCCATCGGATTAGAATAGTGTAACTCAAAAGCAGTGGGTGCCTTCCATATGAATGGATAGAAATTGTAAGAGAGCAAGATCCCAAGACGTGTTATTCAGGTGAAAGAACATCGTTGGCCCTTATAAATTTTGTTGCAAAATCACATTCTTATGATATGAAACTTACGTCCAATAAATTACGATAAGATTCTTCATGATAATAACTTATACGGATCACCGAACTCATAACCTATGCACGAATTAGATATAGCCATCATATATTTATGATTCATGTTCTCCTCGTTTACTAAAGAAAACGTAATTTCTAGAGTATTCCCAGTTGTCACATTGTGTTAAGTTATTTTAATTCAATTGCCAGTTATATTATAACTGGTCAAGGATTAGATCATTTTTGTTTTGTAGCAGCAAAGATTGGGTTTGGATTTCCACAGAAAAAAAGATTGGGTTTGGATGTGCTAAAATTTATAAAGAGAGGAAAATGTTAATAGATGTTTTAGAGCATCCATTAAGTGCCAAATAAGGAAAAAAAAAAAAAAAGAAAGTTCTTTTTATGTATGTGGTTATTAATATCTTATAAAGTGTGTAATCCACCTTATGTAAACAATCTCCTTTTAAACCCTTTTAATTAAAGTCTCGAGATCCGCCAGCTGAACTCTTTTTAAGAATTCAAGACAGCATTCTTAATCGTCGCCCAGAGAGAAAAATGCAGCTGATTTTGGTACAAAGAAATTTCCGAGTATAATCTTTTACTTTCTACCGCATGATACAATACGACAATGTCCCCCAATATTCACTGAAAATTTTTAAAATTCAAATTCTACCAAAAATCTCCAAAATTGTAGACAGACCCTCATTTTGAGGCCCAAGTGCCATGGCAGCCTCGAGGGCTTTTCGTAAAAAAAGAAAGGGGCCTTTCAATTATTTATTTATTTATTTTTTCAACCGAGATTTCTCACTCTAGTAATTGAAACACCACTTTGTAAACTCTGGAAGGCCCCCAAGCTTTACAGCTTTTTGGATGTTGTTTTGTATTCGATGGAGGGGCACTTTCCTTCAAGCACGCTGCAAAAAGAATGCAATCATTGGAAGAGGTAGATCAAAGGGTTCTATGCATGTCATCATGCTTTTTTCCTTGCATCAATTGCTGTGTATACAGAATATTTACGCTGGAGGGACAAACATTGAATGACGAATCAGATTTTCTTCAACATCATGCTAGGGTTTTTCTTTTTTTTTCTTTCTTTCTTTCTTTCTTTCTTTATTTTTGACGAACTTGAACGTGGAAAGCTACAGTTTGGGCAATTGATTATTTAATGAAGGAAGGTGTAATTCAGTTCATGATGTAATAATAGTTGAAATTCGGTGAAAGTTAATTTCCTGATAGTAGATACATATAGAAAACAATAATAATCACATGTAATTATTAGGTCTAAGATGGAAAATATCATATGAGTTTGCATAATAATAAATGTTAAATTTGATTTGTATCCGAATATTTTATGTTATGTAGATATGCTGTAGCGTTGATACAAAAAAGAGAGTGACAAATTTTAAGGGCAGACGTGAAAGAAAGTTGTATTTCAACATGTTGAAAACTCATCTGCTTATTTTCAGCAATAGAAAAGAAAAGGAATTGATTTGTTAAAAATAGCTATTATAAAAATAATCAAGTACAATATATTTCATTATTTACTTCCCAGAAATCGTTATCGTAGAGGATAACTATTTTACTATTTACGTCATATATTATATTCCATTATTGAGTTAAGAATAAAATAAAATTATCAATATCACATATGTTAATGAAAAGTACCGTTGCTATCTCTCCATCACCTCGTATTAGGGATAACACAGTTCAACGCAGTTTAGTATAGTTCACCTTTTTATACTGGATTGAATATAATATTATGGTTCAATTTTTCTTATAAATCGAACTTAATTGTATAATTTTGTTCATAAATTTTTCGAAACTAAAAAAACAATTTAGATTACTTTGGTTTATGGTTCAAACCGGTTTTTTTTTATATATAATATTAAAATTCAAGAATATAATCCTCTACTAATGGCTTCTATTCTTAATTTCTTACGGGCCAAAATAGTTAATAGCAAATTTTTTACAATAATAAAAATTATTGGTGCTGAGGGTGACAATTATGCATTCGGTATTTAGCAACTGAGGAAGCAAAGAACATAAAGCAATAGGCACAAAAAGAGGAAACTAGTTAGAGAAAGTAAAATAAATGAATTGTTACTCTCACGTCAGAAGTTTCTACAACTCTTTATATACAATGAAACTCCCAACTAAACTACAACTAATTGAAACAACCAACTTAACTAATGCATAACAACCTCTCTACAACAAAAACATAACAAAACAACAACTAACAGTGTAACTACCAAAACTAATAAATAACAAAACCGATATAAATATCTCTAACACCTCCCTCAAGATAGAGAGTAAATATTTAGTACTCCCATCTTAGACAACAATAGTCGAAACTGATTCATAGCTAAACCCTTAGTAAACACATTGACAAGCTATTGTGTTTTGGAAACACGAATAGGAAGAATAACTCCTTCAATAACTTTGTCCCTTACAAAATGAAGATCCATCTCTAAGTGCTTTGTCCACTCATGAAACATGGGATTCCTTGTAATATGCAATGCAAACTAGTTGTCACAATAAAGCTGCACAAGTAAGACACAATTAATGTAAAAGTCCTTTAATAAGGTTATTAACCAAAGCACCTCACACGTCGTAGTAGCAAGAGTGCAGTAATCAGACTCTACTGAACTCCGACTTTATTGAACTCCTTGCAACAGTAGAATGTTTCTTTGATTTCTAGTTCAGTAAAGAATGGCGTAAAAAGACACAAAATCTGGTGGTAGAACGACTTGAATTAGGGCAACCTCCCCAATCACTATCACTATAAGCCCAAAGCATTAATCATTATCAGTAGAGAATAAAATCCCTTAGCTTACAATCCCTTTTAGATATCTCAAAACTCGTTCAAGTGTAACTTGATGTATATGTCGTGGCTTGTCCATAAATTGATTGAGGATATGAACAGAATATTTGATGTTTGGCCATGTTATACACAAGTAAAGTAGTTTCCCAACACCTTTCTGATAGGAGAAAGCATCAACTAAGTCAGAAGCATCATCTCTAGACAACCTATGATTAGCAATAATTGGTGTAGAAAGGGGCTTTGCACCAAGAAAACTTGTTTCACTCAGTTGGTTAAGAGTGAATTTTCTTTGAGAAAGCATAAGCTCTTGCTGTGAACGTGCAAGCTTAAGTCCAATGAAGTACTTAAGAACTCTTAAGTCTTTTATTTTGAATTGTGTATGCATAAAAGACTTAAACTGATTAATAAGATCAAGATTCTTACTAACCACTGCTATATCATCTACATATATAAGTACAACCACCATATCATTACTAGAATTCTTTATGAACAGCAAATAGTCACAATAAGACTGTTAAAAACCATTGGCCAAAAGTGATTGGGTTAACTTGGCATTCCACTTCTACTATCTAAAAGCTTGTTTTAACTTATAAAGAGATTTATTCAACTTGCATACATGCCTCTCATGAGGAAGAAAAGACATAAAAATATTCAAACCAGGCAGAACTCCTATAAAAACCTCATCATTAAGATCACCATTAAGAAAAGTATTGTATACATCCATGTGATACACATGCCAATTATAAGCAACAGCTAAACAAAAGAACATCCGAACTGTAACATGTTTGATTACTGGAATAAAAGTTTCAGTATAATCAAACCCCTCTTTTTGACTATATCCTTTGGCTACTAAATGTGCTTTATACCTATCAACAGAGCCATCACCTTTAGTTTTGTGTTTATAAACCTACTTGAACCCAACTACATGCTTTCTAGGTAGTAATGAAACAATTGTCCAAGTATTATTAGCTATTAATGCTTCCAATTCTTCATCCATTACCTTACACCATGGTTCAAGTTACTTAGCTTGAGCATAACTAGCTGGCTCATAATGTTGTGAAAGTTGCACAGTAAAAGCTCGAAAATTAGGATAAAGTGAGTCATAAGATAAGACTTACTATAAAGGATGTGTAGTAGAAATAGAACACTTAGACGCTGCAGCGATTAATAGACTATGATGATAATCCTTAAGATAAATTGGTAATTTGTATGTCCCGGTACTTCGCTTAAACTCACCTTCAAAAGCTATACTAGATTCTGCAGTAGAGTTAGGACTAGAATTGACAGAAATTGAACCAATACCATCATTGCTAAAATCAACAGGAAACAGAGAGAGGACATGATTTGCATATGTCAAGTTATCAGTTGATGGTAAGTGAATAGCATAGTGAGACATGTCTCGACCTACACGAGTCATTAATTGGAAAGGAAAAACATGCTCAACAAACTTAACATCTCTAGAAATTATAGTCTTTCTTGTCACCATGTCAGATAACTTGTATCCTTTTACTCTTATTGGATAACTAAGAAGGATACATAGATGTGCTTTAGGGTTAAATTTAGTTCTGCCTTATTTAATTATAGAAGTAAAACACAACGACCCAAACACTCTGAAATGCCCAAATGTTGGGACTTTGCCAAACAACACTTGAAACGGAGTTAACCCACTAAGGACATCAGTAGGCAACTGGTTGATAATATGAGCAACTGTTAAAATAGCATCCCCCCCCAAAAGTGTAACGGAAGTGAAGCCTGAAATAATAAAGCTCGAGCTGTTGAAAGCAAGTGCTGATGCTTACGTTTAACAACTCCATTTTGTTGTGGAGTCTCAACACAAGAATGTTGATGCACAATGCCATTCAAGGAGTAAAATTTAGTTAAAGAAAATTCCTTTGCATTGTTACTACAAACAATCTCGACATAAGTATTAAATTGAGTAACAACCATTCAACAAAAAGATGGAACAATGAGAGATACTTCATGTTTGTGTCGCATCAAGTATATCTAAGTTACTCTAGAGAAATCATCTACTATTGTAAGAAAATACTAAAAAACATCAATAGAAGGAGTAGCGTAAGGCCCCTAAACATCAAAGTATACCAATTGAAACATTGCTTTAGTATTGTGAACATGAGTAGGAAAAACACTCCTTTTCTGTTTTGCCAAAGGACAAACCATACACTCAAAATACTTGTTATTGACATTTTGATTTATCTGTCTTAACTACTGCATTCTTACATCAGACTAGTGACCAAACCGATAATGTTAAGTATCAAAATTGTTAGACAATCGTAAAAAAACCTTTGAAAAAAAAAAAAACAGCATGTAAAGAAGATCTACTACTAAATTGAGTAGAAACAATGTTCTGCTAGAGCAAATACAACCCATTCTTAAGTTTAGCTTGACTAATCACCCTTCGATTGGAATAATTTTGAATCAAAGTAGCACTCCTCATGAAATGAACAATACAATTATTATCCAGAATCAGCTTAGCAAGAGAAACCAAATTATGCTTGAAAGAAGGAAGATACAGAACATTGGATAGAACCAATTCCAAAGAAAACACAACTGTACCAATATGCGTTGCTAGAGGTTACTGTCCATTAGGTAAAAATACACGTCTGGTAGTAATCTCAGTATAACTAGAAAACAAATGGATTGAACCGATCATGTGATTAGTTGCTCTAGAATCCAAAATCCATGTAACTATATTATCTTGAGAATTGCCAAAGATCCAATTCAAAGTACTTGCCATATGACTTCTTAACAAAGAACCACCATAAGATCTATCTTATGGATTAGCTACTGCACAAGACGATGAAATTATTAGTGCAACAGTAGAAAGGTTGCCCACATCTGATACATTCATCAACTTTAGTAAATGTAATAACTACTCCTTTGAAATATTAAGTCCTCCTGCATCACCTACTAATACAGTACTACTAACATTTGCAGAATTGCTCATATTATTAATTACCTGAAAATTTTGAACAATTTCTGATATCTTAACACCATTAACACCAGAAATAACATGGTTCAAACCTAACGAAGATTGCCTTTTAAAATGCGATGGGAAACCAATTAACTTGTAACCTTTATCCTTCAAGTGGCCTTTGTTCCAACAATAACTGCAAACAACCTCATTTCTATTTCTTGGCTTATTGTTACTAGTAACCACCATAGCAGAAAAATCATTTAACAAGAAATCCTTTGGCCTATTGGCCCTTTGAAATTCATCTCTAGCAACAAGGTTATAAGCTTCATCGAGAGTGGGAAAAGGTTTTAAAACCAGGATTTGAGAACGTAAAGCAAAAAACTCCTCATTAAGACCATCGAGAAACTTAAACACATAATCCTTTTGTGCTATATCAACAAATTTATCAAAGCACTTCTGCTTACACGATCTACACGAGCAATACAGTAAGGGCTTAAAATGCCTCAATTCTTCTCAAATTATGTTTAACTCAGTGAAATATTCATCAACACTATGAGAACCTTGAACGGTGCTACTTAACATATGATACAATTGACAAATTTGTGTATCATTGGGCTGAGAAAAACGTACCTTTAGTTTGTCCCAAATTGCTTTGGTAGTACGCATATAAAGAACTGTTGAAGCTATTGGCGATGAAATGGATCTGAGCAACTAGGTTACTATGAGATTGTTACATCTACTTTATGTTGAATATGACTTATCCATTTTGTCTGGCTCTTCAATCGTTCTATCAACAAAACCTTCTTTATTACGAATTGACAACGCCAATAGAAAGGAGCGACTCCATGTATTGTAATTGACACTGTTTAACATTGGAGTTATTACAACTGATGTTTACGAATCTGAATGATGGATATAGAATGGAGAATTGACACCCTTTAACGAAGAATTAGCCATTTCGTTTGACTATAAGTGCTTTGATACCATGACAATTATGTATTCAGTGTTTAGCGATAGAGGAAGCAAAGAATAGAAAGCAATAAGCAAGCTTGACAAAAAGAGGAAACTAGTTAGAGAAAGTAAAATGAATGAATTGTTACTCCTTATAGAGGGTTGAAAATTGTTATATTAATTATTAGGATAAACCCATTATCTATTTAGGCTTAAGTCCTTGGGCCAGGTGCTAAGGTTCGGTGATAAGGCCCAAAGAGTCCAGTTCATATTGAGATGATTCAGGGAGATTTAGCTTGGTGGGTTTGGAATAGGAATCTTTACACCAGTTTGTTCGCCTCTAACCTTTCTCAGGTAAGCTCATGTACTTATAAGGAAGGTTGTTGGCCTTAGGCCCATTAGCTAACTTATTCTGGATAACTATAAATTGAGTGAGCTCCATCTCATCCGTTGATTACCGCAATGATCTTATGGATGTTATCTTACCTAAGAGCCTATAAATACTAGGCACTTTCTCCTCATTTAGAATGGTTAGAGAGATCGAAGAAACAATGTTTCACTGTGAAAACTCTGTTTTTTAAGATTAAATAGCGTTCAGGCAAAGAATTGATCTCATTCGCTCAAGCTGCACAATGAACGCTTGAGATCCCTAAAGGCTACCTTGTTTGTCACTTATGTATTTGAGACACTGAGATTGCCTTTTCCTCTTTCCTGCCTCATTCTCACTTAATCATCCCTTCAAGTGACAGTTTCGCTTTACTTCTTTAAAGCCATGTATAGCACGTACGTGACCGCTCCAATTGGACCCTTACCTCTACATTCTCACGTCATAAGTTTCTACAACTCTTTATATACAATGAAACTCCCAACTAAACTGCAACTAATTGAAACAACTGTAAGCCCCAAAGTTAAGCCAATTGACTATAGGATTGAACTTAGAACATAAGGTTTTGGACGATCGGTTAAGGAATCTGATCATACCCCAAATTATAAACTATTGAGAGAAATATTAGTAAAAATGACCCCGTAAACGTGAATTTAAGAAAATAAGTAATAAAATAGGAGACTATAAAATTTTCAAATTTTAAGCATAATAATTGCTAATTACTGAAAAGGCAAAAAGTATAATCTAATAACTAATAAATTACTAGAGATAGATTATATGTATACTAAAAATAATAGAATGACTTAAATAATATTTAAGAATATTTGTTTGTACTATATATGAATTTACATGTAAGTATAAATATACGTAATTACTTAAAATACGCGAAATGTGCTAAAATAATACTAAATGCTTAAATTAAGGAAAAATCATGAATCATCCAGAATTGGGTCATGGCAGCTGGGAAAAATAAGAAAAAATTCGGCCAATTAAATTAAGACAACACAAAAGCCAAAAAATAAGGGATAAGGCAATTGTCTTGTCCCATTTAATGCACAATAAATCCCCTAAAACCCTATAAATAGCAGGAAAAATTCAAAAGCTCATTTGGACAGTTACAAATCAGAGAAAATTTGGGAGAGGTAAAAATTGAGAGAAAAATTCGAGTTAGAAAAAAAAAAAGAAAAACTGTGCAGTTAGGCCTTTTAAAGGGAACCCCCACCAGACGAGCAGCTGGAAGTGGACGGCCACCACCACCACCACACGGTGGTGGTAGCGCCCAGGCCGGCCGACAAGTCCACGGTGGCCGGCGGTAGTCGGAGCCACCCAGATCGGTAAGTTCGATTTCTAACCTGATTCTTGTGTAATTTTGTAAAAATAGTAAATATTATTAGAAAATTATGAATTTTGTTATTCTGGGATATTTTTGTATGTAGTTTGTAGGAAAAATATTATTTTGATGAAAACATGCATTAATATATGGTCCCTAAGAAATCATGGAAAACCGAGTATGTTTCGGTTTAAAAATAAATGACCTTAGAAGTGTAGTTTCAAGCCCAAAATTTTTGTGTAGATTACTCAGATGATATAGAACAGTGCTATGAAGCCCGTTTTCAAAAATTAATTTTCAAAATTTTTAGATAATTTTTAGGCCCTAAAATGAGGTATAAAATGGGTAATTTAGGGTTAATTAAGTAATTAAATGATTAATTATTGATTTAGTGAATAATTATATATTTTAGGATGTTGAAATCTGATGGTGTATGATACTTGTAGCATTTAAGGTGTTAGATGTAAAAATTAGGTTAGTTACGTAGTAAATGAGTAATAGGGAAAAATAGTTAATTTTGTAAATTAGGGAAAATAGGAGTAAAATCTGATTTAGGATGAATTTAGACATTTTGAAATGATAATTGATGTTTAGGGAAGGTAATTAAAGTGATAGAAATATTAGAAGTGCGTTATGTATATAATAGGCAATAATGCAAATATGTAATTTTTGAAAATATAATAAATAGAAAATATTAGGTTAAAAATTGATATTATATAAATAATAGGGATATATAATAAATCTGATAAGAAACTTGAATTTATGTAATTATATGAAAAATGTAAAAATTTCTCACATTAGGAGTGAATTCGGTACACTAATATGGATTTAAGTGTATCGGGTAAAATAAATACTGACTAGGGGTAATGATGGTATTTAGGAGATCGGGAAGTAATGTAATTAACTTCACATTATGGGTTGAAACGAATTTCTAGGATTCGAGTATAAAACCATACTTAAAAATCGAACTAGAACCTAATTTAGAAATCGATGCGAAACCCGAACCCGAACCCGAACCCGAACCTAATCCTAAACCTAGAATAATTGTAAAAGACTTAAGACCTAGATAATTAGGTATCTTAAACCCTAAATAAAACATAACAATAAGCGTTATAGGATAAAACGAACCTATAATAGTTATATGAAAAATTGAAACCACGTTTGTGTTATAGGGATGATCGGCGATGGCTTGAGCAAATCGGACCTCGAGTGAGTGAGCGAAGAGTCGAGGTAAGTTGGGATTAATACGATGCTGTATTTTAGAGACTTAAGATTATGCTTGGTTGTGCTTATTAGTTAGTTGAATGTGTGCATGTGCTTGATTATGGATAATGCTATGATTCTGTTTGTTATTCTGGCATATATTGTATGATTTGTATGTAAGGATTGATCACCCTAAACTGGACTTAATCAAATATCCGACCAGTAATCATAATCGGACATGCATGGCAACCCGTTAGGGGAACTTAGGACTCTTTGGCTAAATACCGACCCCTTCGGAAGGGATAGCGCAGGATTGTAAAATGGTCCCTTCTTCATCCTCAGTCGAACTAAGTGATAGGAGAAGAGGTCGTGGCGAGGGTGAAGACAGTGGTTCAAAGGTAGTCGTGGGAGGAGCAAGGTCTCCATTACACAAGCCTGGGTTTGGTCGTGAGCTGTTGTATTAACGGCAACTCCTCAACCCGGATTAGAGCGGACGCAATTTCTCTAATCTCACGACGGGCCGGACAATGTCGTACGATGGCATTTGCTTGCACATGCATTGCATCTAATAAGTGATTGAAAACCTTGTTATATTTCTGGTATAGTTTTAAGTCATCCGTCCTAACTTACTAAGCTATGGTTGCTCACATCCCTATAGACGTCGTGCAGGTGTTGGCTAAAAAGCGGCAAACAATTACTCTGAAGCTAGCAACTACTGGATCTTAGGGAGTGAGGAAAAATATTTGAAGAATGAACATATATTTTTAAGGTTTAAGCTTTTACTTTAGAATTTCTCATTTTTGAATAATGTAATAACTAGGAAATATATTTTGGAGAAATATTGCAAACGATAATTGTAATAACTAAATTATAGTGAATATATATTTCCTCACTTTCTTAGATAAATAATTTATTTAAATTACAAACTGTTTACTTCAAAGCGGGTTTGTCGTGGACGCCTTGTGTAGATCAGGTCTAAGATAGCGGTTGTAAGGCCAATTTCTATCTTAGGATGGTTTACACAACAGGGCTGTTACGACTCTGCCGCTTCGGGGTGTGACAACAACCAACTTAACTAATGCATAACTGCCTTTCTATAACAAAAACATAACAAAACAGCAACTAATAGTGTAATTACCAAAATTGATAAATAACAAAATTGATATAAATATCTCTAACAAAGGGCTTGAAGTCAATCCTCGAAAGCATTTTTGGCAGGAAATGAGAGAGTAGATGCTATCATCGCGGATGAAGAATTTGTTGGATTAATTGATTCTATTAGATGTGGGGGCAACATTCTTTGAGATGATGGTCCATTACAACATTACTTTGTAGAAATCTAAGTTAAAAAGTTTAGTAGTGAATCTAGAAGCATCAGAAGGGGGAGGTCTATATCGTACAAGATGTTTCTTTAAGAGCCATGAGCATGAAGGCATTTTATCAAGTGGAGGAAATAAACTAAAACATTCTTCAATCATGGGAGATATTGAGGCAATAGTAGGAGTATGAACGGTATGGTAATTGGTAGCACACTTGTTCAACACATATTTTTTTTAAATAATTAACCGATTTGGTTTGGTTCAAATGAATTAGTTTGATTTGATTCTCTAAAACCAAATCATGAATTGAACTATTAAAGCTGAATTGAATAATTAATTAAAGCAAGTTAAAAAGAACCTAAATTTTTTGTTCGGTTTGTAGTTCTTTTGCCCAACTTTACCTCACATTACCACCATTGCATTACCTCTCTCATCCTAACATCACCATTATCACTCCATTATCACTAGTATTAGCACCACTACTATAGCCTTGCACCAATACTGTCACCAACTTCACTATACCACCACCATAACTACCATAACCACCTCATCACCACCAAGCTACTCCCTTTGCCTCCATCATAACTATCACCACCGAGCCACTATCACCACTAATGTACTATGGTTTTAGTATTAAAAGTTAGTAATAGTGGTAGTGGTATTAATACAAAGGTCAAATTATTACAATGGATAGTAACAGTTGTGATAGCACAATAGTGATGGTGATGGGGGGCAATGTTATAAAAGTGATGGAGATGGTGATGATAGGTGTAGGGAAAAAGGTGGTGATTATAATCAAGGACGAATATAGGGGCCTAAAAGAGGCTATGGCTTTCCTAAGCTTGAAAAAAAATTTACTTATTTAAATTTATTGGAAGAGGAGATACATGATATATGTATAGTTTGAACAATAATCTAAATGTGATGTTAGGTACAACTAGCTAAATGGCTAGGTGCAAAACCTTGTAGACATGTAAACATAACTGAAATTTCAATAAGTCATTTTACATGTTTTAAATTATACTTATTCTTTTTTTCACAATAACTAATAGTATTAAATTTTATTTATTAAATATTTTACATAACTAAATAAATTTAGTTGAGATGCCATTTATTTATTACTTGCCACCATTAATATTAATTACATTATTAATATTATATAAAACTTTACCCATACCTTACTATGTAAGGTACATGTTCCTAAATTTTGGAACTACTTGTTTAGTAGCACCTTAAAATTGTATTGAAATATGTACCTTATGGAGCCTTTATTCATATACATATTTTAAGTTTATATAATATCAAAAAAATAATTTATATATAATATTACAAGCTTTTCATATGCAAAATGTATAGAACCTATATTAAGTTTGTGAAGTTAAAAAAAAAAAAAAATTTTTCCTATCATTATTATTTCATGTTTATGTGATTTTACTACTTAATAAGAATAATGGAAAAGAATTGTAAACGTAAAGTTTAAAAGGAAAATAGAGAAATATAAGGAAAAGAATATAGAACGTAAAATGACAAAAGTGGCATTTTGTTTAGCCATTCAGGGTTATTAGCTTATGGAATTAGGCTGTTTTTCTTTTTAATAAAACATTTATTGTCCTAAAAATATAATACTATCATTTATTATTTATTTATGAATATTAGTTAATAATTTTTTATAAGGTAGAATATATGGTGTCCTAAACCCTATATCTTATATATTTTAGAGTATATGTTTCAAGATAGGCATGAAGTAGAATGATCATATACTCGTATCGTACCCAGTAGGAGCAAATTCTAGAAAATCTATACTTAAAACTTACCTATAATCATTACTGCCCATCCGAGACCTACTTGATCGATTGAGGTACGGATAGTTACTCTATATGATAGGGTTACCAATTCATCCCTAATTTTACCATAAAAAATGCTAATGAATAACTATAACAATTATATGACTTGATATAGAAACATCTTTTACAATTAATATTATAAGAACGAATGTAGATTTGTAAAGAACTCATCGCCTAATAGGTTATATTGAAAACGATAACATTTAATAATGTTTTTAATAAAACAATCTTGCAAAATCATCATTAAAAAAAATCATAGAATACTCATATTTATATTATTTTGTTTTTTCAATCTACTCATTATTTGTTATTTAAACATTTAACCTCATCTACTTTTATTAATGATAAAACTTACAGGATAAAGGTAGCATGAATACCTAAACTTTCATATTTTTTTACTTTAACACCTAAATTTTAAACCTGTTCATTTTAGTACCCTAGTTTTTTAAATGAGTTAAATTTATATCTTTGTTATAACAACTGTTAATATAAAATAGTAAAATAATTTTATAAGTATATCAACTTTTATTTTATTTCTATTTTAGTGCTCAAATTTTATTTTTTATTTCATTTTGATACTTTAACTTTTTAAAGTGAAATAAATAAGTATTTTTTATAATGACCGTTATGATAAAAATATTAATTTGTCTCATTTAAAGAGTTAGAGTACCGAAATGAATAAGTTTAAAGTTTAGGTACTAAAATGAAAAAATATAATAGTTTAGAAACTTTTAGAGGATTTATCTATAAAACTTACATAAGATTTATGTATTAACGTTAGTTGTTTTATAAATTACTAATTAAATTTAAATTAATATACATGTCATAATAAAAAGGTAAACCTTCAAATTTTAGCCTCTTATGAAGTACATGAGTATCCTTAGTCGTTTCTTAATAAAATAAAGTTTCCTTCCTATAAGTACTTGAAAGTGCCATAGGTGCATTAGTTAACAAAATCATTTTGTACATATAAGATGCACTAAAATTGTAATGATAAGTAGATATTTTGGATAATTTTAATATTAACTAAATAAAGTAAATCTACCTTCTCTTCCCTTCTAATTGTATGGTCTTACATATACCCATGGTTATGGTTGTGTTGTAGCAGTTTATGGGTGGTGGTGGTGGTATTGATAGTGGTCGATGGTGTAGGGAGTAGTAGGTTGATGCTAGCAAGTGGTGATGCAACGATGTTGATAGTAATTATAACGATGGAGATATCAATGGTAATAGTGAGTAGGTGATGGTAATGGAGGTGGTGATTAGTGGTAGGTGTTGGTAGCAGTAATATTAGGGTTATAAAATGATGGTTGAATGATAGTGATTGTAATAATTATAGTAGTGGTAGTAGCGATGATGATGGTATTAATGGTATAGAGGTATTAGTAGAGATAAAGATGTAGTAACTATGATAGTGTTAATCTTGTAGTGATGGTGATGATGGTATGGCAGTAAGGTTCATGATAATAATGGTGATCCAGTAGTGAAGGCAACGGTGCCATGGTTGGTGGTGTTGACAATGGTGGTAGCGGTGTTGGTAGCGTGATGGTAACAAAATTTTAACGAGGGTAAAGATTACCACATTATTATTTTAGAGGGCTTATGTCATCTATAATATTTTGGGTTTTAAACCTAATAGCACGCAGGACTCCTTATCTTAGTGATGAGGTCTAAGGGTTTGAGTTCATGAACTTAAGGTGACTTAGAGAGATTTGGTATAGTGGATTTAAAATACGAATCATTAAACTAATATGTTCTTAACCCTTCTTAGGCAAATTTTACACTTAGAGAAAATCTCCACAAGCTTAGATTCAAGAGAAGCCATAAAGAATCATCAAAGAGAAGGACTTATCTTAGCTATTGATTGTCAGAACAATTTAATGAATGTTGTTGATGGATAAACTTTATAAATATTTAAGAGCTTTTGATTAAATAAGCTAGAGATGAAAGGAAAAATATCATGCTATTAAACTATTACTTTAAAATATTATTAGGAATAATGGGGTTGTTGTTTAATATCTTCCTCACTTGTAACTTACACGTTTTAGCTCTTTAAGATTACTTATTACTCCTCTTTACCTTTCTTTCCATATCATCTCCACATGTCAATTCCACATCATTCACTAAGGCCATTTAAAACTCAAGACTTATATTGCATGTACAAAACTATTTCAACCAGATCTCTACATCTATAATTATGAAATATGTTCCTTATCTAGAGGAAATAATTAATATTACTTTGATAGGAATTAGCCCTTTAGACCAATCATACGTAACCGAGCTAGATGACTCCAAAGACTTACTTGAAGTATACTAGTTCGAAGCTTTATCCAAAACGAGAATTTCTATCCCGGCCTCCATGTTTCCTTCCTCTATCGACCTGACTATTGAGTCATTGCTTGCGTCAAGCCCGCCAAATAGTTGCACTATGATAAGATATTGAAACAGACAACCTCAAGATTGTTTGAGCTAAACTCTCGAGCTAACAATGCTGACCACTATCGTTTGGCCCCAGTTTAAGTTAATTACTTTATAGCAAATAGCTGACTAACCTCCGACCTGATCTAGATTAAGTTAGCCCCTGACTGCAAGCTCTCTTTTCTTCTTTTTGTCCACTTTGTATCATATTCCTAACGTTTAGCTACTAAATGACACTTGTCTTAAGGCATAACATTTCAGAAGGATTATTTACTTTCTGTAAAGAATATTCTTTATCTTTTTTACTCTTTTTAGTATGTATTATGTAATTTAATTGTAAGAATACCCTTTTATCTTTTTATACATGTAAAATAACCTTAGTGGATGGGTATATAAACCTTTACTTAATTGTACACAAACATCCATCATCAATATTAGAATTTACTTAAGTTTCCCTTTAAGTAACCCTAGTATTTTCATTACCCTTTTTAACTCTTATCTATTCATTTTAGTAAGAAATAGTGGCGAGTAACCTTTTAGTTCAGACTAATGAGTTATATTCGGTGGATTGTAAACCGAATAGGAACAATCAGTATATCATATCCAGTTGATAGTTGTCCGGATTTTGCTAGCTTTTCTTTTATTTCCTTTGGTTTTAACTTCGTTGTGGTGTCTCTTCATATGTCTAATCTCGAATATACATCACACTTGATAAATGTTATTTCAAGAATAATAATTTTATTTCATTCCTATCACTTAACAATCCCTTGGGATGGTGACCATTATGTCTTGATTGTCAGCCTCATAACTAGATAATTGCTATCACCACTTTTCTTTTTCTTCTTCTTCTACTTTTTTTTCTATTTTTTAGCTAGCAACTGCCAAGAGTTCGTTGCAAGATGAATTTTCTATTACCTAACAATCCCTTGATGGGATTCTTTTTAGCTAGGGTCATAAGCACCTACATTTGACCATGTAGGAATCATCTATATTGCAAGATGAATTAGATGCTTCAAGACCCAAAACCCCTTCTATTTATGTTTGAAAAATTAGATAAGTTATTTCATTTAATTAAGATCATAATTCTCATGTTTAAATACACAAATCTTGGTTCAAAGCATGTGAAATTTAAAATTCATAAAAAAAATCAAATTAAGCACACAAAAAAAAAAAACAATATTATGAGATAAAAGCATGATACATAGATATCCATTTCATGCTTCAATTCTATTTGTATTAATTGCTGAAAATTTACTAAGATTAATTAAAGTTTATCACATGAATACTATTATTTTTGCTCACATATTCATGCATGTGATTCTTGAGAATATTCATATAGTATGCATAGTACAATAGTATTTGACAAGTCTCCTTATTTCTCCTAATTTTTCTGTATCCTCAGTTGTCTAAGTAAAGATTGCATTCCAATCTAGTACATCTTATTAATACATAAAGTACCACAATGTGTTTAGGAGAATGACTCATAATCTTATAATTAATGGTTCATAAAGGCAAAAAGTTTATACCTATGTAGAAATGTTTAGTTGTAAACTCTCGAAATTGATAGTTGAATAAAGGTCTCTTACTTCTTAATTGATTCTTCCATCAAGTGAAATGTGTTCTTTATATCCTTACTCAATTTTCTTACTTTCTTCGAATACTTGTTAATGCCCTAAATTGTCGGTTTAACATCCTATTAGTTGTTCTCAAGTTATTTTCCCTTAATTATATAGTCATATCAACTTTCATATTAAAATTATATTGTTCTTCTATATGTCGATTAATTACCCATTGCTTTAATTCCCAACAAAAGCTCATCATTCAATTAAATTAGTCCTACCAAGCTATTTGATCGATGAGTAGGTAATTTCACAAAAAAAAAAAAAGAAAAAAGATCTTAAAATGTAAAAATTGACCATGCTACCTTAATATGCTTCTTATTAAGATAAGATCCTTCTTTTTGGTAAGTACAGTAATAGGGGAAAGGGTTTTGAATCTATTCTATTTCATTATAAGATTAGTATTGATGCCATTTGATTATAATGTCCTTAGCAAGCCCTTATTTTATATCAAAGTATGAGTTGATAATAATCTAATATAGTGAGTGACAACTACCTTAGTTAAAACCATTAATTGAGTTGATTTTTAATTCAAAATTGTTAATTAAAAAAAGGAACAATTCTTTTTAACAAATATCTACTAAATACAAAGGTTAATTAAAAGGCAACATATATGAATTATGATCAAAATCATAGTAGATGGGTTTTAAGACTATATCGGCAATGGATTTAGTCCAGAATATGGGATCTTAATTTGATTCTTAGGCCTTGGGTTTGATTTTCCTTATTGAAGTTTATAACTTTACATAGAAGTTCTAATAAGTAAAGTTGGTTAATGTGATAATGCTGGCATGAAAAAGTTCATTAAATCATATATTTAGCAATTAAAAACTTTATATGTGAAATTGTGAGATTAACCAAAGTTCATAGTATTATACTTTCTCAATAGTAAGAATAGCATTACAAATAAGGGGCTTAGGTCTAGCAATGTTTTGAGGCTGGATATAGGCCTATTCAAGTAGGGGTGATGGCAAGAATATATATGCCTAAGTTTAAAAACTTTTGCAATGCTAAGAATGTTGAGGAGTTGACAATTTCCTTTAGAGTATGGAGCAATACTTTGATATAGTTAACGTCCTTAACGTTACATCAAGGCTAGGGGTAATTCTCTATTATTAGATAATGCGTCCTACTATAGTGGCGAAGGCAATTTGAAGGAGCTAGGTGAGGTGTGAAGCGTCAAAAAAATTAGGGAGACTTAAAGATTAAGCTGTAGGCTCGATTTTAGTTGAGCAATAAAGGTGAAACTTAGGCTAACTTAAGGTGATTGGGACATTAGATGTCCATTTGAGATTATGTTTAGGAATTCTCAAAATTATTATTGAAGATTCCTAACATGAGTGAAAATGACACTATGATGGGCTATAGGGATGGGAACTAAGTAATGTTGCAGAAGTGATGAGTTGAGACTCTACTCAAGCTATGACTAAATGATGTAGTAAGGGAGTGGTAGAAGGTAACTATAGAGAATGTCAAAGGGTTCATGAAGAGATGGATCCTAGACCCGAAAGAAGTGAAAAGACTGATGTCCGGAAGTGTAAGGCTCTTATGAGTGAGAATGAGCCACCAAATAAGAAACTCTCTCGCTTCTCATGTGATAGAGGCCATAAGTTTAAGTATTGCCTTGTTCACGATAAATAGATGGCCATAATCATTGCAAAAGGAAGAGGATGAGGGCTCATCAAATTCTAAGTTCGGGTTCTAAAGTTATTAAGCATGATGCAGAACAAGCCTATTAAGAATCTAAAGGCCTAATGTTTATGAAGACACTCATAGTAGGTTAGAAGATGTAGGCCTGAATGGACTTAAGAGCTTTAGACTCGTTTATTACTAAAGAGGCAATTAAAAATTAGGTCTAAATGTTGAAAAGGGTAAGGGCAAATGGGATATCATAAACTGAGATGAAGTTCCTACTATTAAAGCAACCTAAGATGTTTAAGGTATGTCAATAAAGTGAAAGGGTGAGTTTTGAAGCGATCTTCTTAGATGTTTACGAGTAACTCATCAATATGAGCTTTCCTAACCAGATGAAAGCCCAAATAATCCCATCTACAAATTGTGTGATGATTATGGATGAAGGGTGGTAATGTATGGTCTTAGTTAACCGTAAACTTAGTCCATCCTCTAAGGTTTTGTATTATGTGTAGGTTGCCAGTAAGGTAGGACTAAAGAAGTCTACTACCTAGACTTTGAAGAAAGTAGTTTGTAAGATATGGGAAGTTCTTATAGTGATGAGGAAGGTCTAGACATAGGTGCTAAAGGAGCTTCTTGAAACTAAGCTACACAAAAAGGTAGTGGCTTTGAAAGAATATAAACTGAATCAAAAGTAAACACTTTGAGCCAACAAGCAGAGGGTTCAGAAATTGATGAAGTATTATAGTAGGTTAATACAGGCCTAGCTTAATATCCTTTAGCCAAATCGGTGCTAGCATAAGTAAGTTGGACCAAAGAGTATCGAATGGAGTATGGGCTATTCTATAGGAAGGGAGAGAGGATATATATTTTGGATCATGAAGATTTGCGAAGGAAGATATTAAAGTAGTTCCATGACCTAAGGAAATAACAATATTATGGCATTGACCAAGCACATGCTAAGGTAAAGGATGAGTTCCCTTAGCCAAAAATACTAGAAGATAGAGAAGTCTTTGTAGAGGCTTGTATGGTATATTAGTTTAAAAGGAAGAAGGCCTCAATAGCTATTAGAAGATGGACTACTAGGGGTATAAATCGAGATGGTAAGAATGGCATAAAGAAGATTTTTTAGGGGTGCTTATTATAGAATCTAAGCTAATAATCATGTTTATAGTACTTAGTGTAGTGAAAGAGTTTCCTTACAAGTAAAGTAATGTAAAAAGTTGTTATGAATTATGTATCTTCCAAGCATTTAGCATGTCGATTTCCTATAAAATGCAAGCTGACAGGGACATTGCTAGTTTAGGCAAGAGAGAGTGCAATGGACTTTTTTCTCTAAAGGCATCTTTTACTTTTATTGATTATATATAGAGCACCATTTGAATATAAAGCTTAAGAATAAGGCCTAATCTATTTCTAGGAATGTTTTGAAGTTGTTCTAATATATTAGACCTTGGTAAAAAGGGTTGGTAGGTGGGGTTAGGCAGTACTATATATTTTGTATATAAGGGGTTCTCTCATAATTCATAATCCATCCAAAAATTTGAGTTATTCTTATTCTTGAGAGTGTGTGTGTGTTTCCAATAAGTGCATCTTGTATGTTTTGAAGGAAAGATTGATTTAATTTCTCTACAGTAGGCTTGAAGGGTCTAAATACTGCATGTGAAAGCTAAATTAACACTTTACCCATGATACATGCATCTCACAAATTGATTCCTCTTACTTTTTCTCATCAGAGACCTCCTACTGTTTGACTAGAACATTCATTTGGAAAGAAATATATAGAGAATTTAAATGAAATCTACCATATTTAATTTTTATTTTTAAATAGTTTCACTTATCAAATAGCTCTTACACATACATTTTCAAGCACACGAATTTGTATAGTCCCCTTATAGTTAAATAATTACAATATGCATACGATTTATCTAATTATTTATTAATTTACACTACATATATTAGCTTTTGTTTTGAATGATAATTCTATGCAGATACAAACCCAATTTTGTAAATTATGATACACTGAAGCTTGAATGATGATGGAAAAGCTGCAAATCAAATAACCGCTAAATGGGCCCGTCAAGAATAAAGCGAAAATGAAAGCTTATAACTCCACATAATTTTGGGCCTGACCTGAGCCCAAATAGAATAACTATGTCAGCCTACTTTGAATTTCAGCGCGTCCTGACAGAGACACGCACCTAAAACCCTGAATTAGGGTTAGGGTTTTTCGTTTCTGAAGAAGCTTGATTCAGGATTTTTGCGATTTTTATAGCAATGGAGGGTTTAAGAGTTGCAGACGCAAATTTGACGGTATACATTCATCCATCGAAGAGTAAATCGGTTTCTCGAACGATTCTACGTGAACTCGGCTCTCTCCTCTTCAAGTACGCTTCATATCCTCGCAATTTTCATCGCCTTTTTACTTTTTGCAATCCATGCTGATACGCTTTGTATAATTTAGTCATACATTTTAGTTATAAGACGCTTTGTTGTACAAGTGGTAATCCAAACTTAGGTTTCTTTGAACGAGCTTTGATCTTGTTACTTCCGATGCCCTTTCATGCCAGCGATCGGGATAAGGTTTTCTTGGTTTGTCATGAACATTGAAATCAAAACAAAAATCCTAGCTGGAATCTTTACGAATTGGCATCTAACGTGGATTCTCTAAAAAGGATAATGTTAAAGCGGTTCAGGTGAAGTTTGTGCGAGCGGTAGAATTTATTATGTTCATGTATCTGTAGAAGGAAGTCAGCACCTTGTCTAAACGAAATTATCGTTCATATGAGTTGCGTATGAACTTCATTGGTTTATACACCAATAAAACAATATAATGCACATAAAACAATTGAAAACTGTAGATTGGCTTTTCATGGACAAGTCCAGCCTTCCAATTGTGTCTCCTCTTGAATCACATGTTGCCATTTATGACTAAAAAGGCATTAGGGCCTACATTGAATATCCTTTATGCATAGCTAAGCTATATATGATTGTTAGGACCAATGACATGAAAGTTCATCCTTTTATCAGGCTTACAAGTATGAAATAATCCTAAATTGATGCATAGGTCTTGTGGGGTTGTTCATGTATTTGGAGTAGACAGACCTGTTGTGGCCATGCCTTTCTGTCAACCTGGGGGGGAAGAATAAATACAAAACAAGACAATGACCATCATTAGGAGCTTTCTTTTCATGCTGAGTTCTAGGGAGGTGATGATTTGCTCCTAAAACTCTGGGAACTGATAATGAGATTATTTTTTGTAATACATAGAGGTATCAGTATCACAAGTATTGACACAGGAGAAAAGAACGTAATTACATTGCATCAATGAGCTCAAATTAATTGCTATCTATGGGTCCTTGTCCTGCAATATACCTTGGTGAGATGAGTACAATATTGGTATTATTTATTTTTCTTGATAATGATTGTGGTTCTTTATTTATTTACTTTTGCTTTATTGTTTTAAACCATCATGGTTCTTGACTTATTTTTGTGTTCTATTTTTTGGGGTAATTTTTAGTGTTCTATGTCATGA
Source organism: Lumnitzera littorea (assembly GCA_024138015.1). NCBI lineage: Eukaryota > Viridiplantae > Streptophyta > Magnoliopsida > Myrtales > Combretaceae > Lumnitzera > Lumnitzera littorea. Next base: position 131,110,175 of record JAMXBB010000001.1, on the reverse strand, counting down.
CGTACTCTAATGATTTTTGTGACAGGTTTGATGAAAGTTTTGATGGTGTAGTATTGGCTTATGATGTTGGTATTATTGATAAGAATGCAAAGATTCTTCCGGGTATTCATCCATATTTTGGAGTAAAACTGAAAGCAAAATTGTTGCTTTTCTCTCCAAAGCCAGATATGTTATTAGGTGGTTTTTTAACCTTATTCCTACTGGATACAGTTAGATTACGTTGTAAAACTTTGGCCAGTTACTGTAATGTGTTATTTTCATGTCTTAATACTGGGTAAATTTGTCTGAGCATACTGAGAATTAATGGAGAGCAAATAAACTTGTTAGTCTGAATTGCTGCTAGGAATGACAACAGGACAACTCAATTAGGTGATCTCAAATATTCCTAGGGACAAATTAACAAGTTCATCTACCTCTGCGTGTTTACTATACTGAAGTCAAATTAAGAAAGGCACTTTTATTGCAATAAAGATCATCCTTTTTTCCTTGAGTATAAATTTGAATATTGTTGTTGGGAATGCTGTGGAGCATCTTCAATACTTGCTAGATGGATTTCCTTTTATGTCAGTGTTGACATCTCTTCATAGATCAATTTACAAATGTTACTTAATGTGTGCCTGGGATGTGTTTGTTTGTTATTGAAGCACTTTGTGAACTTTTATTTCATTATGTACTTAAAGACTTGTGCTATATTTGCACACTCTTAGTGCTGATTAATTGTGCTGTTGTGGCTATGTTAGACCTTTTATGAATATATTCCTAATGTCATTACAGCTTAACTATTTAATCAGAACAACTTTTTATTTTCTGTAGCTTATGATTTGCCTATTGATAATTAATTATGGAACTTGGTTCACTTGTTCTGATATGTAGTTTCTTTCCCTGATAATTCTCTCGCAGAAGGAAAAGTAGTCAAAATTACTCCTGAGTCCATCCATGCTGTCGTTCTTGGCTTTGCGTCTGCTGTTATAGTTGATGAAGATGTTCGTGAGGAGTTTAGATATAGAAATGTAAGCAACTTTCATATTGTCTCAAAGGTTTCACTTCTTTATGTATACTCATTATTGTATTGGGAATTGGTAAGAATCAACTTTGTTATAATCATTTATTTACCCAAAAGAGGAAAAAAAAAAAATTCCTATATACTGATGTCCCACACCATAAAGGAATGGATTTTTTCTGGTAACCAGAGAGTTTGTTTTCTTACAAACCTGCTTGGTCAGTTTCTTTAATACTTAAATGTACAAACCAGTTTCTTACAAGTGAAATCAGGTTCCTTTTTTTTTTCCCCCAAAAAATTTCAATTGGTGTTTGATTATTTTATTGATAAGGGAGATGCATTAAGTTTCAGTTCTAATTATCTTATTGATTCATCTCTTATTTGTAAATGGGTTGATATCCATGTTGACCGAGAATGTAGTTTGATATTTTTTAATTCACTGCAGAAAAATGGTAAGGAAGTATTCCGCAGCAAATCAGACAAGGGACATGTGATAAAAGTTGGAACCGTGATTCGGTTCACTGTCAAAAGGTGATAAATCTTCTTATGTGACTACTTTCCCTATGCATGAGTAGGAGCAGCTCATCTGCAAATATTAAGTTAAGTTAGTAAAAATGCTTCTACTCTGTTTCTTAGCAGAGTAAGATTATGTATATTGAATTGCTGGAAAGGATTTTTATAATATGTTGTTCTCTTCCTAATTTTCTGTAACATAGCAATGAATGAAATTTGCTACAGTTTTGCTTTAGCATCTGTTTCCATGAGACGATCATCTCTGGGTGATCATAGATGGATGTTCTTCTTTCTATATATTTCAGCTTGGCAAAATAATTTGTTGTTCTCAAGAGAAATATGACTTATGGTAGCTTGAATGTTTACCCCTCTGCAGTATGGATGAGGAAATTCTGCACATTTCTGGTGCTCTTATTTCAGATAAGACGGGAAACATCCGTTGGTTGGATAAGAATCTTGAAGAAACTCCCATGACAGAAAGGTGGCCTGCTGAGTAGAAATATTGATTTTTGAGATTAATTTCATAAGCGAGTATAAGACAAAAACTACTAATTTCAAGCAATCTTCTGTGTTCTTTACAGGATTAGTGAGAAGAGGGAATCTAAAAGACAGAAAGAAATACATGAACTTCCTTCTTCACGAGCTGGAACTATTTCTATGAATGATGGTAAATTGTCAAAGAAGCAAAAAGTTAGGGAATAGTTTAAAAGGTGCCTTGTTATCCTCCTTTGCATGTTTACCTTTTGCATGAATTCATTAATTTCCTTGAGAATTTTTTAACATGATCCAATGGCTGTTGCTCTTGAAATTTCCTATGCTCATGTGGGCTGTTTGTACTTGTTTAGATGCTTACACCTTTGTTTGATTTGTCCATTAACAGATAATCTCAGTTTTTAAGCCTCATACTTCGTCCTAGCTTTTCTCTCCAATCATTAGCAAGTACTTGATGCCTGAAATTTGTGGCTCATCAACATTGTGAATGGCTAATGTCTTTTTCTTTGCTTTTGAGTGATGTGATGTGATATTATGACTTGATAGTTGCAACGTTAATAAATTAGTAAGAAATGCTTTCTTTTGAAGAAAGAGATTGTTTTATTTATATCTAGTATCTTCATTGATGGATATAATTATATGATGGAAAATGTCTATTTGTTTCAAGTTAGTTTTTAATGCATACCATGGTTATGTGAATGATGATTCTTTTTATCAAGTGAGGTATATTTCCTTGATGTCTTGGTTTGCCTTTTCCTTTGATAGTAAGTTGCTAAATCTGTCCTAAAACTTAGATTAGAGATTCTATCCTGGCTGAGTAAAAGGGTGATCTCCTATGTGGCTTTCGTTCTTTCTCTCTCGTTAAATTTTGGCTTGCTGTCAATTCTCCACGGACACTTTTCTTGTTAGTGGAAAAGATGAATTTTTTCCCCTTGCCTTTTGTTGTTGTCAACTAGTAAAGACGGGGTATAGGACATTAAATTTTGGCTTGCTGTCAATTCTCCAGACTCCTTTCTTGTTAGTGGAAAAGATGAATTTTTTCCCCTTGCCTTTTGTTGTTGTCAACTAGTAAAGACATGGTATAGAACGGTAAAGTGATAGGCCTGTGCAAGTGAGTACCATAGATCCTCTCACCACTCCTTTTATGCGTCCTTTTGCTTCATACCTGAGTGGTGACTTCCTTTGTTTTGAGGGTTTACTTTTTCCGTTGAAGGAAGCTCAATCCTAAGGAATTAACCCAAAACAAAAGTTTAAATTCTAAGAGCTTAATTTGGTGGCTGTCCTTACAGTGATCTTCTGTTGTTGGCTCATCATACAATGAATCTGAAGTCTATTGCCCATGTGCATGGTTGGAAAGGCAGAAAACATATGAAGAATCAAACTGAGGAAACCATTTGCTACACAGACCTTGATTTATAGCATGAACCCTGTCCCTGTTGCTACTCACCATTATGTCTGATTTCTGTCCTACGATTTTGTTGGTAATGGAGGTTGATGCGCTAGAAAAGGAATCTGTTCAATTGTTTGCTATTTTTGACATCTGAAAAGTAATATTGAGTTATCTTGTTGGAGTCCCAAAAGTTTTTTACGTTCTTTATTTTTACTTCCATTTACCCATCCTTGTAGAGAAGTTTTGGATGTTTCATAATTATTCCAAAAGAATTTTTGATGTTCCTTATTCAAAGGGGATAAAAAAAAAGGATGTTTCGTTCTTTAGCTGACTAATGATAGCTTATTCTTTATTCCTTGTTTATTATAATTGAGATATTGTTGTTTTTTTATTCCGTTTTATGATATAATATTTTTTTCTTTTTGGGAGCTTATATGGCCTAACATGTTGCTGAATTTTTTGAAAAGGAGGGAGAAAAAATGCAAAGTCGTATCTTCTTGGTTAAGAAGATTCAAAAGGCTTATAGATCTCTGGGGATGCAGATACACTAGGTATGCAGCATGGGCTAATGAAGCATGGGAATAAAAAAGAAAAGGGCTGATTCAGAAGCATTTTGCTCCAGTCCTTCAGAATCAAATACTCATTTGTTCAGTTCAGGTAACTAGTCACAGGCCCATTGAGTTTTTTACTCAGAAACTGGTTGCAGTAAACCAATTTTATATTGAATTCCCGATCTGCCCTATTTCTTTAGGTTTTAGTTTAAGGTCTGCAGCTGGTGTTATCCGTTATTACCAACTGACGAGATAGATAATATCAGAAAGCTCTCTTGATTTGCTTGTTGGTGTGGAAGCATTACCAAACGGTTCTGGTATGGGATTTTTTCTCTGTATGGGTTGGCTTCATACGATTCTAGCTTAAGACTGTCTGACATAACCTCTGAAACATTCAATATGGCTAGCACTTTAGCAGTCGTTTTCGTGGGAGAATGCAGTATACTTTCTCATCTAATCCCATATACTGTCATAGCATCTTTCACGTATGCAAGATCTATCTTAGTTGAATGATGATAATAATCAGTAATGTCAACAGGTATGGGGTTTCTGTCAATGACACTACCTTTTTATTGACTCGGGCCCAGTGCTATAAAATATTCTGGAAATCTTGATTTGGCTTTCATATGTGAGGTATATAGTGAAGGAGGTTGTTGGAGCTTTCAGGTTGGTGAACGATTCTCGGTTGCTGCATCCGTTGCCCCCATGTGCGTGTATTGTTATTTTATGGGAAGAATACAAAACGAGAGAGGACAAAAATTTCCATGTTATCCTATCCGACCTTATTACGTGTACCATGCTCTCTCGTGCTCCAGTAATTTAAAATTTTTGTCCTTCTTTCATGGTTAAGCTGTAACTGCCAAGCCATCCTTAATGCATATGCACGAGAGTTCATCAATCTAGCTAAGTTAGAATCTTTGTCTGCGTTGTCTCGTTCTCTTTCTTTTATCTCCTTCATATTATGGAGATAATCTTGGAGATGGAAAATTAGATAAGGGAGGACAAAGTTTCTATCCCGTTGTTTTCCGACACTTGTTTCCTTAATTATATAAGGTTATTGGTGAAACCAAAAGTGGATCATACATTAATTAATTTTTACAAATAACAAAAGTCAAATCCCTTATAATTTAATGGTATAGGTAATGATATTTTTAATAAAATGATGGATCAAGTTTGATTTTCAAATGATACGATAATGGAAGAACAAATGGCAAAATACCGGAAATATGGATATATCGGTTTTCTTTTTCAATTTTGTTTCTTCCAAAGGTTTTAACGTACAACGCCGGACAACTCTTGTCCTTTCGTTTTGCAATCAAACTGAGTTACCGGACAAAAATCAAACTATTGACTGGACAAGTGCTCCATTTTATGGCCAATACCTGTTAAGAGTTTCTAAGGATAGTACAAGCATATTAAGAGACTAAAAAGCCTCCTTTAAAGTTAATTTTATGGCCAATTCCTTTTAAAGCTCATGATGGGCGTCCCTCTTGGCTCTTCTTCAAGGAACCCTAGCCTTAAGAGAAATATGTTCATTGGACATGAATCATGGAGATTTATTCACGCATTTAAGAAATAAATAGAGAACTTTTAAATGATTAGAACAAATTTCTGCTGAGTTGACTGAATTGTTTGAATCGTTCTGTTTATTTTTCTACATAATAATGTCATTCATCTATTCGTTTGCGATCTCGATTAATGGCCTTTCTCCTCAAGTTTTTCATTACTTGTGAATAACTTTGTGGAGTCACTAAACTCAAATCATTCTCATTCATAGAAACCTCATCCTTGGTGATGGCATCGTTGATCCATCTTTCATCTGCAAAAGCTTTGCTATCTTCGATAATAGGTTCTTTTCTTGCTCTTTACTTGTTGAAATCATCTTGTCATCACGACTTAGATGTCATGATCAAAATTGACTCTCCCAAACAAGTGTGCTTGCTGGAATTAAAATCGCTTTGGTCGTATTGTTGGAGACTCCAGCCTTCGTCCTTGGCAACTGATATCGGGAGGGATCAGGGATGTAAATAAGTAAGACCCATTTGTTAGCTATTTGAAATTGGTTTTAATATTTTGCTTGAGTTTAATTCAACATAGTTGAGTTAAGTTTGAGCTCAAGTAGTATTTTGAACTTCATGATATCAACCAGCCTACGTGCCTATTAAAGCTCAAATTAGGGTTAAATATTACTTGAGTTTGATTTAAGTTAGATATCACTATTATTTTAGTTAGAAGAAAAATATTCCTTTAGATAATTGAGTCTAGATGAGCTTAATTGTGTTAAACTTGAGCTTGTTATACTTTGACTCGAGTTCAAGTTCAAAATTTAAAGCTTAATTGAACTCTAGTTGAACTACTTCGAGTAGTATTTCAGTTTGAGCTTAATATCATACGTTTTGATGTGATTTATTTATAGTCTTAAATATCAAAACTAACCTTGAAAAAGGATTTGAATACGATTTATTTTGAGTCCATGTAATTATAGAATTTTAAGGTAGTAAATTAAAGTAGATTTCATAGTTTGGATTTTATATTTTATGGGGAAAAGAAGGAATAAATTTTATGTTTGTAAATTTCTTTCATTCGATAAACTTGAATAGAGAATTAAATTTCAGCTTTTAGGTTAGTTTACATTTATAGCAAAAAGGAATAACTTTACTGGCTATAAGTTTTCTTACTTAATCAAATTGAATTTTATTTTTGTATATTTTGTTTTTGGGTCAGGTGGTTCTAGAGGACCATGTGTAGAGGTGGTCATGGCAATGGGTAGTGATTGCAATAGTAAGGTAGTAGTAACGGAATGGAAAACCCTGAAAGCTAAAGAAAATGAGGGGTACATTAGTCAAATTTGATTTTATCTTGTGTTGTACTTTATGCAACAAGTGCAATACCAGATAAATCTTGTTGTTCACTGTGCAAAACCAAAAAACATAACCCTATATTCTATGCCTTGTTGAACAATCCAATGCTACCCTTTTTATCCAATTATTCCTTCCCAAATCACCAACATAATCTCTTGAAAAACATAAGCTCTTTCGAATAGTTAACATAAAAGACATAAGCTCTCTCAAATAGTTAACAAGATCGTAGTTGCTTTAACCGCAGAAAACGCCTTAAACTAGTTAGTATATATATTTGTATGTATTTATGTATGTTTCCCCAACCGGAAGATTATCTTAAAGTTAACGGAGAGCAAAATAAAGGCGCATCACCTATTTCTTGAAAAAAAGGCAAGGGAATGAAATTAGGAATTGAAGCAAACCTTGATGAGTATGATGGGTATAAAGGATTAGAAGGAATACACCATTCTTAAATGCAAGTGAGACCATGTGAATATCCTATTTCATATAATGTTCTAGATGCTTAGACGCAAAACTTATTTTTGGAAAAGCAAACAAAAGTGCAAGATGATTTGGTCAAAACTTCCATCCTTCAAGATACAGTAGGTATGTCTTAGTCTTAGACGACCGGGTACATGATCTCGTTAACGAGAGAGGAAAACTCATCTTTGCGAAATCCTTGGGAGGAATCTTTAATCGTTAATCTTACTGGTCAATCTTTGGGTTACTGATAGTTATCACAATAAAGTTATAACTGCTTTGGAAGTTTTCTTATGGATTTATGATGGTAGGTTTCGGAAATGGATTTCGGATCATTCACTTCAATTCCAATAATGACCTTGAAAGGGTTATTAAAGGAGGTCCTTAGTCTATAAATGGGCATTTTGCAACAATGAGCGATGGGAACCAAAATTTAAACCTTCTAGATGATCTCTTAACTTAGTAGTAGAATGAGTCAGAATTAATAAACTTCCTCCCGAATACCATGCACGCCAAGCCTTAAAGGAAAATAGGAGAGGCTATTGGATATATTATAAGGTTTGATACTTGCACGTCTAACATGGAGCATGGTGGACTTGCTATAATCTATATATAAGTTAATTTTACCGATCCTTTGATCCATACTTTTTAATTTCCATTTTGAAATCCAATACGAAAATATTAAATCTTGTGGTTACATTCGACATGTAGTAAAAGAATGTCCCACTATAAAGAAGTGGTCGAACAAGGATGAAGTTGTAGAAGATTCAATGGGGATTAAGATGGGATACAGACAATCTTATCAATGGAGATATAGACAAAAGGAATGAAGATAGGGAAGACAAAAAGCAATAAGAGAGATTATGGAGAATGGAATTTAGTTAATAGGAAAGAAGGAAACCAAAGCATCGACGATGGTCCAATCAATCTCGATAGGAAACCAAAGCATCGACAATGATCTTACTTTGAAACAATCTCTGGAGTTTTCCCTTATTCGAACGAATTCTTCTTTTATTTCTCCCGTATGGAGCACTGAGTTACTTACGTAAGGGGGTAGTCTCAATAAAGAAGTGAAAGAAGGATCAACTTCACATACTAGCGGTCTTGCTACGTCTTGAAATCCTAATTGCCATGGTTCTGCTGTAAGTTCAACTGGAGACATGGTTTGGAATTACAATTCTAGGGGATCCGGTTTCATTTTTTGATCGCGTTGACGGTCCTCCTATATCTATTGATCCAATAGCGACTTTCGGGATGCCACATAACTTCAATTCGCTCTTTGATCTGCTACTGTTAGAACACCACAATATTCCTCCTTTTGGGTTTAATCCTCACAATGGTGAATTAATCATTAAATATCTTTCTTTTTCTTCTTAATTTGAAATGACGGAATGGAAAAAAAGTTAGGAAACCTGCGATGGGGAAGACAAAAAGCAATAAGAGAGATTATGGAGAATGGAATTTAGTTAATAGGAAAGAAGGAAACCAAAGCATCGACGATGGTCCAATCAATCTTGATAGGACTACGAATAACGATTAGTTAGAGTTATCAAAACAATCCTTTGGACCGAATTAAAAGCAAATCCCATTAGGAGAGAAGTTTCAAAGTTGGAATTTGGGATTTACATATTGATATTATCCCTTTAGCTATTTTAGAGTTCTTAAAGCTAAATAATGGGATAGAGATGTTTTTGGTTTGATTAGGAGGGAAAAGGAGAGCAAATTAACAAATGCTAGTAGGGTAGGGTATAGAAAGCTTTGAGTATCAAGCTTTCATTCACTCTAATTCATTTACAATATAAGTTGAGAAATAAACCTTCATGGATCCTATATAGAGAAGAGCTTCTAGAAAAAATGAAATCTACAACTAAGTGCATCTCTAATGGTTAAAATTATACAAAATTTTATCACTCCATGATGGTCGACCGAAGAGCACAAAACAAAATTCTGTCCTCAAAGAATGATGTATGTGAATGGTATTAGACTCAAATTCTATATGAAAGCTTGTTGACAATTATTTCACGAATCTTTTTCTAACAACAAGAGAAGTGATTTCCTTATGGAACCCTACTCCCGTGGATTAAGAAAATGGGTCATCCTAAATTCAAGTTGATCTATTAAGTCATCAACTCTAGAAACAGGAAATTCTTCAAGCTTTAAATTTAATAAATCCTTTCAAAGCCCCCGAAAAAGATCAATTACATGCATTGTTTTTCAAAGAACGCTGGGATGTTGTACGGCACACCGCTAAATATCTTATTACGTAGATGTTTGATACTTAGAGATTGCTGGAGCAAATTAATGAAAAATTACTTGTTTGATTCCGGAAACATGTTGGGGCGAATCATAGTTTTTCCCACAGAAAATCTTAATAAACATATTGAGACCAAAGTAGGTTTGATTTTACACCCAAAAGAAAAACGGTGGATAGTATCATCCTCCTAAATGAATTATTGTACAGCTTTAGAAGTATGAAGGGAAAAAAGAGGATAGATGTGCATCAAATTAGATCTTGAAAAAGCTTTATGATAAGTTGGAGTGGGTTAATCTTAACTTTCCATAGCAGTGGATCAATTTGATTTCCTCTTGATTTTTATAAACGGTAGCTCTTCTATACTGTCCATCCTTGAACAAATTTCAACCATTGAGATGATTTTTCGTCACCGTGAATTTTCATCCTATATCACTTTACCTACTCAACCCGTGGTTGGAATTTCTTAGAACAATGAATGAAAATAAAGTAAACTACGGAGGTTCGAAGCCCCGTTAAGATCAGAGGATTTGACTTATATTACGCCCCAGTTATTTTTTGCAGATGATATAATTTTATTTACTGAAGTGAGTCCTAATAATATGTCTAATATCATAAAAATAGTAACTCAATCCGTGTCTTGGTCTAAGTTGAATATCAACATGGAAGAATCGTCTTCGTTTTTCTGTGCCAGTTCAGATCATTATATTACAGAGTAAAATGCCGATATCAAGCGCTTTTATGTCTTTACCATTCGGCAGGCTCAATCCCACTCTCTAACATGGGAACTCAGGAGACTTTATCTTTTGGAAAGTAATTGGGTTTTCCCTTAGATTAAGGATTAAAAAGAATCATGAATTTTCTTCCTCGTTGGAAAGAAAAAAAAAGAAAAGAAAAGAAAGAAACCTTAGTGGTTGGAAAGGAAAATCGTTAAAAATGGTAACTAGAATAACCTTAAATAGATCAATTTTAGATGCCTAGCCACTTAACATAAGCAAATCTCTAATTTGCCTTGTAAAACTATAAGAAAACCAGAACGAAGCATTAGGAATTTTTTTATGGAATATAAGTGAAGATCAAAGAAAAATACATTGGATAAAATGAGAGGTTATAATTACTTTGAAAGAGATAATATCTAAATGATAATAGATACAATATAACGGAATATGATAGTTAGTATTCAAAAAGTCCAATTCGTTCTCTAAATTAAGTTCCTTTAACCTTACTAGTTTGAGGCACCATATGCGAAAGATTGTTTGTTGGGTATTTGATTTTGTTTGAAGTGGAAAAAATTGGGTTTGCTTTATTGCTGATTCTAGCTCATGAAATAGGCCATATCTTTCGATAGGGAATTTTGTCTTCTGCCTAAAAATCAAGAGGACAGTGGTTTCAAATAGTCAGCCCACAGAGTATACTTAAAAGGAAACATGATGGATGCAAGACGACCTCATTCAAAAATGGCTGAAGAAACTTTGTACCATGCTGGAAGAAGTCTGATGATGACTTGGTGGAGTGAATCAAAACCCAATGGACAATGGTGTTCTAAGTGGGAGGGAGTTCTTTGGTTTTGCATTATAGCCCATACGGATGGATAAAAATAATAAAATTTTCAAAGCTTTTCTTACTATTCATTGTAGGGTGATGAATTTTGGGTTTTGTTTACGTAGAAGAGACAATATTTTGCTAGACAATGAATTGCCGCCATCACATGGCAATCACATAAGGAAAATTCGATCAAGTTAAATACTGATGAATTTATAATTCATCAAACGGGAAGAAGTCACTAAGAAAGGTGTTTTACAAAATGAGAGATGTCCCCAAAATTTTGGTTTCTCAAACAAACTTACAATAACAAGTGTTTTACCATGGCAAGATATTTTGCCTCTTATGTTCCGAGATTTGAGTGTTGTAATTAATGTTCGGGAATCTCGAACTTGGGTTGGACCATGTAATGACTTTTTCTGCCGTACTCTGTTTAGCTTGAATGAATCCATGTTTAAATTAAAAAAAAAAAAAAAATCTCGAAAAGAGAACAGCTCTTGAAGTTATTATTTATTTATTTATTTTTGGCTATTGCTTGTTTCCGAACTGCCGGAAGAACACCAATACAACTCATATTTTCTGCTCCGAGGCTTATACGTTATACGCATCGAACTCTCCTGTACTGTCAACATCTATGAGCTTTTCACAATTTTATAAGTGCTTGAGGTTTGTCAATCATTAGCAATCATTTTACGTTATTAATTGTTCGAACTAATTTAAGATTCAGACCAACATAATATCCACCAAATCTGTCTCTTACCCAACTTTCTGAAGTCATATACGACAGCTAGGTGGCCCAAATCATCACAAATACCCCCTAACACCTTCCAAGGGTCTTTAATTTAAACTTTTGGTTTTTAGCATTAATTTTGACCCAAAGATTTTCACCAGTTATGATGCATATTTTTTACTTCCGACATGTTTTTTAATCTCTTTTCTTATATTTATTAAAATTAAAACTTCATAATTGTTAAATATTGTTACAGTAGTCTTAAGAAATTGTGGAAACTAAATTTTTTTAGCAGAACGTAATAATAAGTAGCGGTGATGATTTATAATAGTGGTGATTAGCAACTAAAAATAAAAGCTAATGGTGTTAATGTGTATTTTAGACATTGGTTTTCTAGGTCCATGCCAATCATCTCGAGATCTAGGCTAAAGCCAATCCGGGTATTATCTAACTTCATCTCTTATAAATAGAAAATAAAAACTCTAGATAAAATACTGTTAGTTTTCGCTCTTCCTCTCTCCATTAGGCTATTATTCTCTTGAACACCTTTACTTTCGTACCAACGCAAATTCTAGTGTTTACTGATCGTATTTTCTTTTACAGAGAAAAAATTGAGAAATCTTTGTTAGTAAATTCATGGGACAAAGACCGTACGTTAACAAATAAAAAATGAGAAAGATAATTTCTTTATTTGAGTAATTGAAATGATCTTTTTTATTTTTTATTGATATTTTTAATGATAATTAACTGTACCAATGACCGTTCAGTGCGATCTTCACCTTATATCATTGACGTGATTAAAAGAATTGTAAACCTTCAAGATCAGGACAATAATAATTGTCAAATTCAACAGTTTTGCAATTTGATAATGGCAAAATAAAAAATGCTGAAAAGACACTTTTGTTACCTTTCATTGACATTTTCAGAACAGTCCAAGTTAGCCCGTGAAAGCCTGAAAGGGTAGTGGGTGTGGACACAATTACCCAAGAAAAAAGCTGGGGCATGTCCATACCCTATGAAATTCAAATAGGAGCCTATTTTTTCATTATTGCATTTATCATCGGCACCTAGATATATTTTCATCCAAACAGAGGATGTATGAGTAATCATGATTCTAGTACGGTTTAAATCCCTTCCTTCGCATTTTCATTTAGATGGATTTTATCTTGCAATAGCTATATTCGAATAAAATATCACATCGATTAACCTACATAATTTTCTAATCATCTTTGACTTACATATATATATATATATATATATTGTCTAAAACCCTATATCGTTTTTTTCATAACTTTTTTTCTTATTACCTATCCTATCATTATCTCTTCAGTATTCTTATTTTATTTATACTTTATGGAATTAATCGAATCATTATTTGTTTTATAAGAGATCTTTTGCTTAAATTAGAATTTTATTTATAATCACAATACATGTGTCTACATTTGCATATTCTTATGGTTTAATTATCCAAGTCTGCATTTTCTGCAACTCAATATCTCAAGCTTTGCAAACATTATTATTAAGCTTTTTTTTTTTTTTTTCATTTCGGGGAAAGTTTATTTGCGATATCCTAAATGACCTCCTTTTTTTTCGAAATGATATATGAGTTGTCTATCAATATTTTTACTTTATTGTGAGATCACCTACAAAATAAAACACGATTATTAAAATATTGAAGTATATTTCAATTTGATCACTTTAATGCATATGTCAGTCAAAATAGTGAATAATTTTAAAACCCTAATAAAGCAGGTTGAGAGGTTATAGTCCTTTTTACTCAGGGACTTATCACCTATTTATAATTGATGAAGTCAAACTATCTCTAAACTAAGTTTATTAAAGCTTGACTTGAGTCTTAAGTTGGTTGGTTAACCATTTAGATTTAGAGGATTGGTGTTTCAAAACTCCTATTAACATGAATAGTTGAACCTCTTTCCTACCGATTAATGTTAATTATTAATATGAAACACATTATAAGAATCTTAACAATTATATATGTAGAATCAAATCTCCAAATCATATATCTATAAATATTTAGTTACTTTTTTCCTTTTCCATACCAAAGGACCATTTTTATCACATTTTTATAAATTGCCCGATTTCAAAGATTCAATTATGCAAGTCGAATGATCTATTTAATGTTACATCCAACGGATTAAAAAAAAAAAAAATGTAAACGGAAAAGGAAGGAATTTAGCAGTATGGGAACGTTGTAGATACTAGATAGGGAATAGGGAATAAAGATTGTAGTCGTGGCCGCAATGGGCTCTCTGGTGAGCTTGACAGTTTTTAGAAATGAAAACATATCTGCAATTTGAACTTCCCAAATCCTTATTGGACGAATTCCCATTTAATGCCAAACTTGGATCTGCTCTCTGATGGATATGTACATCCATTGGGGATCTTTTTGGGAAAAGATCAATGCACCAAAAAAAACACATCCAAATGTTATCCGACAGAAATGTAACTTTCAAATCCAATATATGATTTGCCCATGTAATTCGGTCCAAGGATTCAAATCTGAAATTTTTTTTCCTTTTTTTTTTATTTTTGTTTTGTTAGCACTACTAGAAAGTGATATTTTTATTGTAAAAAATAAAAATCACTATAAAAGGTTAATGAGTATCAAAGTGATGATCACCTATCAACAGCTTTATTTCACAATAAATCACTTATAATTTCAGTAAATTATGTTTATCAATAGGAAAGGAAAAAACTATCGATAACAAAAGGTGAGCTGTTGACAATTTCTGTGGAGTCTGTCCGAGGTTGATATTTTTTCATGCTTCTATTTTACTGTTTAGAAACAAATTATCATAAATTAAGATTGTTGAGAGACGACTGAGACGGTACCACAGAATTTTTACTGTGGATCATTAAAATCCATAATTTGTAGAGTCAAATTATTCGGATCAACTTTTCCAAAATTCTGATCAATGTGATTTTGCGACAAATCTAAGATGGATAAACGCATGGCTTCCCATATTTTGCTCGGCAATGCACGTCTGTTGATGGGATTTCTATTGCTTTTTTTTTTTTTTTTTTTTTGAAACAGACTTTTATTTATTTGTTTACCTGTTGATGGGATTTGGAAAGTACAAGAATTCGCTTGTTTGTTTGATCTAGCTTACCAATATATTTCTTTATGATCATATTTATTGGTGAAATGAGATAAAGTTGCGTATATATTGTGTTCCCATATATTAAAGATAATCATATGCCAGTACCAGTATATACACCAATATACATTACACATTATTTGTTAACTTTTCTTTCTTTCTTTCTTTCTTTCTTTCTTTTTTCACTTTTGGTTCGTATATGATTAGGAAAAATAATATATCAAAACAGACATTAGAAAATTTTATCTTATGTAATGCGTGCCAGCAACTTGGGGCTGGTGGTACCAATCAGAGACTTCAATTTTCAGGAGTGGGACTTAAGGCAGATCATGGATGAGATACCATTTTTTCTTTTTTCCTTTTTTCTTTCTTTCTTTCTTTCTTCTTCTTCTTTTTTTTTTTTTTTTTTTTAAATCAAGTCCTAAAAGCTGGAATAGGAAAAAAAAAAAATAATAATAATAAATGAAAAGAAGCTAAAGTTTAGGTTTTGAGCGTGCGTCCACATCGTTAAAGGGAATGTACTGCTTTTTTAACTTTATTTTAACATATTGGACAACCTTCATTCGTGAATACATAAGAGCTTGCAGTTTATTTATTTATTTTGTGGTTGTGTACGTTTTGGTGCACCTCTATCTGTACTGTATGTCTTCTTCCTTTTAGAATAAGAATTACCATGAATTTGGCTTTAATTGGTTTGTAGAATCTGTTCATCCATTGGGCACCCACCTTGTATACTATGTTTGCCATTGACATTGTTTCTCATTCATGTGCTCAAAGTAAACCAAAATAGTTTAATAGTTTAGTGATAGAGTGGTCCATAGTTAACGGGTTCGTCATAGTTTAGAATTCTATTTGGTGAGATTTTCACTTTGAATTTTAGAAATTACTTACAATATTTTAGAAGCATGCACGATTTGGTTTTGTTTAATTCAGTTATTTTTCAAATAGAAAGTTTTTTTGGCCCGGAAAGATTTCATCAAAACCAAAATTTTCGGTTAGTTTCATTTTTAATCAAAAGTGAGAGACAACATATGATTTTTTTGTGTTACTACACAAATCTTCTCGTATATGTAGTTTGTCTTGTGTAAAACTATATATCAAATAATTTTATATAGTTAAATATTATAGGATGAATTGCAAACACCCTTATATTTACTATATGTATACTTAGCCCTCCTATCTTTAAAATTGTACATTAAAACCTTCAAATCTTTAGCTTCTATATAACCATTTTATTCTTAATTTCATTTTGATTTTAGCATTTCTATTATTAACCCCTTATCCTTAAAATTGTGCATTAAACCTCTAAATCTATAGGAATTGTGCATCTAAACTCTTATATGCCTATTTTACCCTTGATAATTTATTCCAATTTAGTATTACTTATTATTTTATCTAAAGGCTAAATATTTAGATAAAATAATAAACACAGTCCAAATGCACTTACTTAAATATTTAGAGGTCTAAATGTACAATTTAAACGATATATAATACCTCTTAAATAATGGATGATGTAACTTTAATTATTAAGACGCTTTTTGGTGGAGTGACTGTAACGACCTAGTCGGAACTCTTCCTACAAAGGCATTATTTACTTTAGTGTAAAACGCTGTATGGTTTTGTTCCTTAGTATAACAACTTTTGAAGAAGTTACCCATTTTGGGATTAACTTAGTCCAAGTACACTTAATTTCGGAGTTTTGATATGCTCTAAGTCGCTATACCAAAAGGCGCATCAATGATATAGAGTTCAATTATCTAGCATGTAAGAGGGATTATAGCAGCTTAAAGTTCTTCAAAACTTCGAAGTTAAGCATGTTTAAGATAAAGTAATCTTAAGATGAGTGACTTTCTAGAAAGTTACTACATTAAGGGTCATTTCACCTTAAAGCAAACAGTACCTTGGTAGAAGAAATTCCAATCGAGTCATTACAGGTGGAGTCAGAGTAGTTCACCTACCAGAAGGGAGGAGTCCTTGCTTCGTGATGGTCTTTAACCTATGTAACAAAACTGATTAAGATGTCAGTTTTGTAAAAAGGGTAGATTGTAATACAATATTCCTTAATTATTGAGTAATGGAACTGTCGTCTCCAAGTTCTCATTGTTAGGTGATTGGGCGCTGTACGTATAGGGCTTACAAAACAATTCATAGTGAGGGGATGTTAGGGGATTGTCCAGCGTGGTCACTTCGATACTTAAGTTAGCAATAGGGCGCTTAATAGTAGGAAATAAAGTAGGTACGTGTATAAGCTTGATGTGCAAAGTCTAAAGAGCTTTATTGTTAGGTAGTGACTTGGTATTTATAGCGAAATGGAGTCGGCAGTTAGAGGTCAATTGGTGGGAGAGATCTCCTCCCACAAGTGGAGGTGAGTGGAGTCGTTATGTTCGACGTGTCCCACTTATTCAAGACATAGTTTTTTCATCCTTATCTTATATATTTTAGCTATTATAGGGCTTACTGAGCTTGGTCCATACAGGCCTAAGGCTTAAGTCCACATGAGTGAGCCCTAGGTCATGAGACGTATCAAATACGGTTGAGCCTGAGAGACCTATGTCTATGGTGCTCTATCAACACTTCTTCCCCTGCAGTTTCGTTGCTGAAGTGAAGGCAAAGAGAAGGGATATGCAGGATGCTTAAGCGTGACCGATCCAACTTAAAGGAGTCCAACCTAGCGTTGTAGGGCCAATGTGGTGGGCACATAGATTTGGATTGGAAGCTAGCCGCAATGGAGGTGTCTAAAGCAGTAGATACTTGATTTGAAAATGTCCAAGGCAAGATGAGCAGTAGTGGTCAGCAGTTGTTTCGGAGTAGAGTGTCGAAGACTCGAGCGAAGCTTAGGTTAGGGTATTTGATACGGACTCGAGGATGAACACACGAACCCAATATTGCGTATAACCAAAGGGGTAAGTCTAAGCCGTAAGATGGTTTGAAAGGTAAATGATAGTCAAAGGTTGAGTAAGGGGTTCTCGTGCACCGACAAAAGATATGATGCACTAATGCTTCTCACAAGCTCAGGTCACACTTGATATGACACCAAATATGATCGGAGGTCACTTGCCATTAGTCCATGCTTGAATGGGCTAAATAAAAGTAGTTCAAGAGTAAAAAAGATACTTAGCTTGAGAGTAAAAAAGTTCAGTACATTCTCTGTTTTATGATGTCTTTGACTTTTACAATATGACGGTATTTATATCATCCCGTTAGGTCAAATCCTAAGTTATAGAAATTACAAAAGAATGGTCCTTATTTGCTAAAAACAAAAAGAATAATTTACAAAGAAAATATGAAATCGTACAAAAGAAGGAATGTGGACGTCCTTTGTTAGAAAGGACAGTACGGATGTTAGTAAATGATAGTGTACATGCATTTTTACTGTGATTATAACAGTATTGTGGTTCAAATAGGGGCGGGTCTTGGTTCAGGCCTATTTGGTGTCAAAAGGGGTTGGATAATTGTTGGTTCAAGGACGGTTGACATGAGGTTGGCTTCGGATGGTCTGCTCCTGATAGCTCTGATTGGCCTTAGCAAGAGTGGGAATTGTTGCATTCAGATTTGGCGCTAGGACTATGGTTTAGTGGAGGGTTCGGCTTGGCATGCTTGTTGATCACCTTGGCAACATCTTAGATGACATGGAGAGCAAAGTAGCTCGACAGATCAGACCGGGGCAAGCATTACTCCTCAATGCTTAACTCACCTTGGATAGCTCGGCAAACTATGTGAGAGAGCCATTGGGTTTGGAAGTGTGTAATCGGTCCTTGATCCCAATCATGCCCTCTAGGTTGTTTGAAATTTGGGATCAAATCTAATTCAAGTCCAGTTTACACGTCGTCGAAAATGTAAGGCTGGAGGTTGGCTGAAAGAGTTTGAGACTCCATATCCTTCAAGTAATTCAATTTTATAGGCGTTAGGGTTGATCTTTTCAAGCACTCTAAAAGGCCCATTGGCTCTAGGAGACTACTTATTCTTCCTCAAGTTTGGGAATCGTTCCTTGCTAAGGTGTATCTAGACCAAATCATTTGGACGAAATTCTCTCTTCTTCTACCCTTAGCTTCACTTCTTAAGCTTAATAGTAACTCGACCCAATTGCTTTAGAACCTTCTGGTGCATGGTTTTGTTGGCTTCAACTTTCTCCATGGTTGGCCAGTCATCATCATCGGTCCATGCTTGGGGTGCTTGGTCCAATGGGAGCTCAAAGTTGAACCCGTAGGCGACTTCGAATGGAGACATACTTGTGACGCTGTGGGCTGTTCAATTGTAGGAGAATTCAATGATTAGTGGACATAAATCCCAATTGGCCATGTTTTGTCCGATAGCGACCCATAACAAAGTTCCCACAATTCGGTTAACAACTTCGATCTGCCCATCGATTTGTGGATGGCAGGACGTGCTGTATAATAACTTGGTTCCCAATTGTCTCCAAAGTGTCCTCCAAAAGTGGCTCATGAACTTGGGGTCTTGATCCGAAACTATGGTTTTAGGCATGCCGTGAAGCTTAATCACCTCTTGCAAGAAAAGAAAAGAGATTGCTGAAGCATTGTTAATCTTGGAACAGGATACGAAATGTGTCATCTTGCTAAATTGATCCATAACCACCAAGATGGAGTTCTTCCCTTGGGACATCCTTCCCTTAGGATGTCCTTGGTAATCCTAACATGAAGTCCATACTCAACTTGGACTATGGTTTGGTTTGGATCGGCAAGGGTTGGTAGTGTCCTTATCCAGTTCGGCTTGATTCTTTGCCTTTCGGCAGGTCGTACATTTTTTCAGCATGGATTGGACATCTCTCTTCATCCTTGGCCAAAAGAATCTAAAAGATAATATCTCATAAGTTCAGCACTGGCCAAAGTGTCTAGTTAATCCCCCTCCATGTGCCTCGCGTACTAGCAATTCTCGCATGGAATAGGTCAGGATACATGGCCTTGTCTTCCTGAATAAGTATTTGTTTTCCCTGTGATAGTTATCTAACATTCGTCCTTCCTCACAACGGACATAGATAAGACCAAAGTATGGGTCTTCGACATACAAATTCTTTATGGTTGAAATACCAAGTAATCTCGTTTGTAGTTTGGTCAGGAGGGTATGTTGTCTTGATAGGGCGTCAACCATTACATTGTTCTTTCTATTCTTGTATTTTATGACATAAGAAAAACCCTCCATGAACTCAACCCACTTGGCTTATCTCCAGAACAACTTCGGTTAGCTATTTAGATATCTTAAGGATTCATGATCGGTGTAGATTACGAATTCCTTGGGCAGCAGGTAGTATCGCCATACCGTTAGGGCTTGGATTAAGGAGTAGAACTCCTCGTCATAGATGGAATAGTTGAGTGTGGCTCCTTGAAGTTTTTCGCTGAAGTAAGCAATAAGTCAGCCTTCTTGCATCAGCACATCACTTATGCCTAGTCCGGATGCATCACACTTTACTTCAAATATCTTGTCAAAGCTCGGTAGGGCTAAGACGGGAGCTGTAGTTAGACTCTCTTTCACTTCCTCAAAACTCCTCCTCTCTTTCTCACCCCATTTGAATTCAACATTCTTCTTCGAGAGTTCGGTGTCTTTCACTTCCTCAAAACTCCTCCTCTCTTTCTCATTCCATTTGAATTCAACATTCTTCTTTGAGAATTTGGTGAATGGGGCTACAATCGTACTAAAGTTCTTTATGAATTGGCGATAGAATGATGCCAGGTTGTGGAAACTCCTCATGTTGGTAGTACAGGTCGGCTCAGGCCATTCTATAATCGCTCTTATCTTCTCCCCATCAACTTGGATGCCACCTCCGCTCACAACAAATCTTAAGAAGATTACCTTGGATTGACAAAAATTGCACTTCTTCATATTGGCGTAGAGTTATTCGGCTTGGAGTTTTACAAGCACTCATCTGAGGTGCTCTTAGTGCGTCTCCAGGCCGGGATTGTAGATTAGGATGTCGTTAAAATAGACCACGAAAAACCTTCCCAGTAACTCTCGGAGCACATGATTCATGAGTTGCATGAATGTGCTCGACGCATTGGACAACCTAAATGGCATTACAAGCCATTCATACAAACCATGTCATGTCTTGAAGGTCGTCTTCCACTCATCGCCTTCACGTATTCGAATTTGATGGTATCCAGATTTGAGATCGATCTTGGAGAACACTTTTGCTCCACTTAACTTGTCTAGTAAGTCATCAAGCCTGGGTATGGGATACTTGTACTTGATGGTGATTCAATTGGTGGCTCGTCTATCCACATACATCCTTTAAGACCCATCTTTCTTTGGCACTAATAAGGCCGCGCAGGGGCCTAGGGACTCGCATACATACCCTTTCTTCATAAGGTTGTCTACTTGCCTTTGCAGGTCGGCAGACTGTTTAGGGTTTAGCCTATAGGCAGCTTGTTCCACAGGGTAGCCCCTGGCTGCAGGTTAATCGTATGCTCGACGCCTTGGATTGGAGGTAGACCCTCTAGTAGCTCTTCCAGAAACAAGTTAGCAAAGCCCTCTAGTAGGGTTTTTACCTTGGTCAACAGCTTTTCCTCCCTGGGTCTCATCTCTAAAAGCTTCCTGACAAGCAGATAGGTAAGTCCTTCTAGCTCTTTTTCTCTTTTCAGTTCGGCTCGGGTCAGTACTAAGGCCTCCTTCTTAAAGGTTTGGCTAAGTTGGGACTACATGATTTTTATCTGTTCGGTAATCATGAGACTCAATTTCACTATTTTTCCTTCATGCTCCACAAAACGTGTTCCTCTTATTATCATATATAAGTGCTCGATTAAACATCTATAGTTGTCTAAATAGAATGTAAGATGCACTCATTGGTAATACATTACAAAGCATTTTATCTTGATACTTGCTAATGCAGATCGATATAGATACCTGCTTGTTCACTTGTAGGGCTCCCTTATCACTGAGCCAATAAAGCTTGTAAGGTTTCGGGTGGGGTGTGGTTAACAATTTTAGCTGTTGGACCATAAATGTGGAGGCTGCATTGGTGCAACTCCTACTGTCTACAATCAACGTGCATAGTGATTTATTTACCTTGCACCTAATATGGAAGAGATTTTCTCTCTGTTCATCTTCAGATACAGGGCTGACACTTATTGTCCTCCTTAATACTAGAGCGATTGGCATGAAGTTACCTTGCTGTAGATAACTTCCTCATCGGATAGCTCGGCTTGTCCGTCCTCTTTTAGCTTCTCTACTTCTTCATCTGTATTGTCGACCTCTACCATTGGCACCTTGCCTCTGATCACCATCATTCGCCTGTTCGGACATAGAGCGGCCATGTGTCCAAATCCTTAGCATTTGAAATACTTGATCTCACTCGTCTTCCTCTCTGAACTTTAACCCGTCTCAAACTTCTTCGGAGGTTCCTTCTCCTTTGCTCAGATAGTTTGAATAGGTGGGTCTAAGTGACCTTGCTCGGTTTCATTCGCATAGGTTTGCTCGAAACAAGTTGGCTACTGCCAGGATGGTTGACGCTTGGTTGAAATCTTCTTGTTTGGCGCTTTTCTATCCTCTGGGCGGCTCAGATTGCATCATCGAGAGTTCTAACGTCTAAGGTTTCCAGGACATCCCCAATCTCATACTTCAATCTGCTAATGAATCGAGGCATAGTTCAATCTTCTAGCTCCATAACTTTGCATCGGATCATTAGCATCTAGAACTCTTTAACTTAAGCGTCTACACTTGATGCTCCTTGTCTCAGTTCTTACAGTCTCTTGAAGGTATCCTGCAGATAATAGCTCGACACAAATCTTCTTCGCATAACTCTCTTCATATCATCCCAACTCCTAATCTCTCATTCTCCTTCTCTTCTTTTGTTAGCTTATAAGTTCTTCCACCATAAGGCGGCATAACCAGTGAACTCCAACACAACAAGTTTAACCTTTACATTGTCAGGCACTTCGTAGCATTCAAACTGCTTTTCAATCTTGTTTACCCAATCTAGGTAATCTTTAACATCACCACTTCTAGAAAAACTTAGGATACGCATCTTGAGTCCTTCAACTCTAAGGGCTTATATATTTCTTTCCTCAGGCTCATAGTACTCTTTCGCCTCATCAACTCCTTCTGCTTCCTCTTCAATCTCTTTAAGTGCTAACCTTCGTCTAACATCCCTACCAACTCCTTCAGCTTAAGGTAGGCGAGCTGAGGCATTAACTTGGCCAAACTGACCATTGCCTCGTTGTTGCTGGTCACGTTCTTTGGTAGGCTATTTCTAGCTCATTGTATGTCTTATTGGATAATAGTCACTAGGCTAGCTACTAAGTCAATAAGCTTATCCAAGCGGTTACCTACGGATTGAGGTGAAAAGCTTCCTTCTTACCCTTGGCCATATCGACTACTACTTTCTTAGTTTCCTAAAGTCCCTTGTACACTTGAATCTGACATTGATGTTTACAATGACAATTTCTCAACAAACACATAGTTAACCACACTCCGTTTTGGGGTATCGAAAACAGGGGAAAACAGAGTACAAAACACTTCTCACTACTAAACTTCAAAGCTAACAATAGAGTCACTATCACACAAGAGTAGTGACAAATTGTTAAAAGAACACAGTAGCAGAATCCAGCTTCGAATGTAGCCAAGCTCTGATACTAAGATGATACGGACTCATGGATAAACATACGAACCTGATATCATGTGTAACCAAAGGGGTGAGTCTAAGCTGCAAGATGGCTTGAAAGGTAAATGATAGTCGAAGGTTGAACAGGGGGTTCCCATGCATCGACAAAGGATATGATGCACCAATGCCTTATACAAGCTCAAGTCACACTTAATATAACACACAAGTATGACTGGAGGTCACTTGCCACTAGTTTACGCTTGAATGGGCTAGATAAGAGTAGCTTAAGAGTAAGAGGGACAGCTAGCTCAAGAGTGAAAAAGTTCAATGTATTCTCTATATTATTTTCTCATAGACTTTTACAATATGACGATATTTATATCATCCCATTGGGGCAAATCCTAAGTTACAGAAATTATAAAAGAATGGTCCTTATTTGTTAAAAACAAAAAGAATAATTTATAAGGAAAATATGAAATCATGCAAAAGAAGGAATGCAAACATCCTTTGTCAAAAAGGACAGTATGGATGTCAATAAAGGATAGTACATGTGCATTTTTACTGTGATTCTAACAATATTGTGGTCCGAGTAGGAGTGGGCCTTGGTTCAGGCCTATTTGGTGTCAGAAAGGGCTGGACAATGGTTTGTTCAGGAATTGTTCACATGGGGTCGGCTTCGGATGGTCGGCTCCTGATAGCTCTGATTGGCCTTGGCAAAAGTGGGGATTGCTGCATTTAGATTTGGTGCTGGGACTATGGTTTAGTGGAGAGTTTGGCTTAACATGCTGATTGATCACCTCAGTAACATCTTGGATGATATGGAGAGCAAAGTAGCTTGGCAAATCGGACTAGGGCAAGCACTGCTCCTTGGCGCTTAACTTACCTTAAACAGCTTAGCGGACCATATGAGAGAGCCCTCAGGCTCGAGAGCATATAATTGGTCCTTGATCCCTATAAGTATCAGAGCAGGACACCCTTGCAACTCACTAGGTAGGCACATCAAGGTTATGAATCAGTTTGTTTGAACAGTGCTCGATAAGGACCAAGCAAATGCAACTGCATCATGTCTTTATCATGCTGACCAGGTGGAAGTTGAATAGACCCTAAAGAAGCTTCTTATCGAAGGAACTTATTCGAAATGTGATTTTTGCTCACCTGTATTCTGTACATTGAATATAACATGACAGGTGCTATATTGTAGCAGACTAGTGTATAGTTACATGCCTTTTGCCTTTTCAAGGTGACCATCCAATCAAAATGCTTTCCACGTATCTACTATGTAGCATTTCAAGGGATTCGTGCTTATACGGATCCCTATAACTACCTGTATAGCTTCCTAGGCGATTTGCCTATAATAGGAGGATCTCAATGAGAGACCTCTTTTTTGCAATCTTCTGGTTCGGTTATTACAAATTCTATGTTTGC
The DNA here is from genome assembly GCA_024138015.1 of Lumnitzera littorea. Taxonomy (NCBI): domain Eukaryota; kingdom Viridiplantae; phylum Streptophyta; class Magnoliopsida; order Myrtales; family Combretaceae; genus Lumnitzera; species Lumnitzera littorea. Next base: position 131,085,294 of record JAMXBB010000001.1, on the reverse strand, counting down.
ATTCAAACTTTCAGACTTTCTTCAAAAGTTTGCTAAGGTCTTTCTTCCTTCTTCAAGTACTACATTCATGTTAACCAATAGAGGTAAGACTGATTCCTCTTGATTGCAATATCTCTCTAATATAAAGTCTATAAGGACTGATCCCCCTTGGGTACGAGAGGACAAGGTGTTGTCATTAAAACAACTCGAAAAACCTATGAGGATGACTGTAGAGGCATTGAACAGGGCCGGAATTATCAATGCCATCCTTAAGGATGTATATGCGCATGTTCCCCCCCTTTACCTTCATTGAAGGATTTGTTCAATGCTCCTAAGACGAGTAAGGAGCTTAGCGGTCATGTGAGTAGAAGTAAGCAACCTGCCCCTAGTTAGATCATAAGCAACTTTCTTGTAGAGGTGATCATTGGGTGGTAGATTAGGTTGCCAAGTAGGGACGAATGGGTGGCCTTGCCGTTAGGGAGGCATTTCACGATATTTGAGAAGTGCTTGAAGTTTAGGCAACGCTTCCCTCTGAATCGCTTCGAAAAGGAGTTCTTTAACTACCATCACTGCAATCTATCGTAGGTCCCTCCCAATGGATGGAGGGCATTGAAGGCTTTTTAGGCACTCTAAGAATACTTGATGGTAAAGGCTACTCTTGAGCTCTTCTGTCACTTCTACATGTGAAAGAGTGTTAGGGGGTGGCCTTACCTCTAGCCACACCTAAGGAAGAAGTTATTTTCTGACTTACTAGATTCGGTTAAAGGCTGGCAGGACAAATATGTGGTAATTGAATTGCTCAAGGAGATAAACTTCTGGACATGGTAGATCGGGATGATCTGTACCGGAGATGAGAAGGGGCTTGGTCCTAGTGATGCTAAGGCCACCTAAGAGATCCTAACCTTTATGGAGCTAAGGCATGGCTAGGAGGTGAATGTTATGGAGACCATAGAGAGGTATTTTCCCCAGCATGAAGAAAGCTTTGGTAGAGAAATGGGCGGAAGGTACAGGTTTGTTCTATGCTCTTGTTTGTTGTGCTAGTGTTAAGGTACTTGATCTGATGCTTGTAGGATGGGAAGATCTCCTTAGCCATGCAGGTTACGGTAAAGTTTCATGAATGGTAGTAGTAGTTTCTTTTGATTTCATCTTCTTTTCTAGCTTTCAATTGTATTTTATTTATTTGTAGGCAAAAGTTTGGCTGTAAGGCTGCCTCGTCCCTTTGTGGTTGACTTAATGAACTGCCGTTAGGCTTCAATGAAGGTAGATCTGCTGAAGCCAAGGCTTGGGGAGACCAGTAGGGCATGGCCAAAGTCTATTCTCCAAGGGGTTCCCATCAACATTCGGGACAAGCCCATGGATGCAGAGCCTTTAGGTATGGCTTTACTTGCTCCTATCTTCGTCCATTCTACTAAGCCCATCGTCATAGGTGATGAAGGTACCGAAATAGAGGGGCTCCATGTGCGGATGCTTCCCCCTCCAAGGGTAAGGGAGGAAGAGATTGAGGAAGGGGCCTCCCTTCCTTAAGCTATTGGCCAGAAGTGTAAGGCTCTCGAGACGGTCAGCGAGCCAGGTCCTGGAGCAAAGAAGCAAAGGCCCCTGGTGAGGGAGCCTTTGAGCAAGGGGAAGTAAAATGAGTAGCCTATGGCCCATCCCTATTAGAGCGTTGACGACATAGGGGACGCATTTTTTGAAGTCCTCAACAATTTTAGGCTAATGGGAATAGGGCCGGACTTATTCCAGGAAGTATCGTACACTTCTTGGGACGAGGAGCTCTTGAGGGGAACCCTTAAGTTAGAAATGAAGAGGGTCAAGAGGAAGCTCCTCATGCCGAAGTGAGAGGTTTGTACCAACGATTTGACGCTGCGGTACTGAACACTTAGTTACCAGGCTTTAATGGGGTCTTACACCCCCGATAACTAGGCTATCCTTGAAGGGCTCTCCAAGGAAAGTGTGGAATACCCCATGGAGATTATGGGCCACTTAAGTACACTGATGTAGCAGGTGAGTTTTGTTACCACTGTATCGGTTTGATTTACCTTTCAATTTGTTAATAGTGGTTTTGCTCTTCCATTTGTAGTACCAAGGCCAGGAGGTGCTTTAGCTCAATAAGTTCAATACTGCCCAAAAACAGGTAAAGGTCTTTAGGAAGGCATTGTGCCAACATGAAAAGTACATGCGGGAAGTAAAGACTTCTAATACTAAGTATTTGAGAAAATTTTTGAAGACTAACAAGCCCCTGCATCGCTCTTATGTACAGGTGGTTGGACTTTAGGCACGGGTGAAGGATGTGGAGCGGGAAAGAGATAATGTGGAGAAGGTGGCCAAAAAGGTTGATGACTTGTAAGCTCGGCTAAATGATGAGCAGAAGACGAAGGCTTGCCTCTCTCAAAGGTTAGATGAGGAGGGTGAGGCTCGGGCCTGACTTGAAAATGAAAATGTTGATCTAAAGACGTCTATAGCTAGGTTGAAAACCTAATTGGCGATGAAGGCATCCGAGTATGAGGGTATTAAGGACACTTCGTTGAAGCTAGCCAATTTAAAAGTTGGTTTGGAGCAACAGGTCGGGGAGCTATGAGACAGAGTTTAAGATGGAAGAGATCATCTCTAAGATAGAGAGTGGGAAGGTCCTTAGCAAGATTGCCGCTAAGAATGTGGTCATCAACTACAAGAAGATCGAGGAGTGGTTAGACCAGTTGGAAAACCTTATCATTGACTCTACCTACTACACTCGAAGTGAGGTTCTCTCTTATTATCCGAACCTGGATCTTGGCTTCTTCGACTTCTTAGACTCTCTAACCTTTAATGAGAAGAGGGAAGCCTTAGCACGAGAAAGAGATACTGTCCAAGTAGCCTTTGATGATGTAGGCACTCCCTCTATTGTTGAGGCCAAGCAAAGCGCTTCTATATCCGCTCCTGCCCCAGCAACCTAGTAGGAGGCCACCCTCGAAGCAGTTCCTAAAGATAATTCATCCTTGGGTGATCCTCTTGCTACTCCTAATTCGCATTCCTCAGGCTTCGCTCCAAGTTAAGGCTGCTGCTTGAAGCATTGATGGATTAGCGCTCTAAGTAGATAGATGCCTTGGACTTTTCTAAATTACTGGAGTTAGATGATCCGAAGAGTTAGGATGTGTCTTTCTCTCTCTTTTTTTTTTAAACTTGTGTAAGTCGGGTTGGGATGTCGGCCTTTACTATGTAATTCAACAATTAATGAATGAATAAATAAATATTTTTGAAACATCTTCTCTTGTTTTCTTTATCTTTGAATATATCTGCTTAAGAATTCCTTTAAGCAAGCTGAGGTTAACCATTAAGGGAGTTCCTCTATGTAAGGGGCGTTTCCCTTTGCCGAGGTTACTCAGGGGGTTAGTGGTGCGAACCGTGACCAAGAATAGATAAGGTCGGCTGTTGGATGGGTCCAAGTTTGAAGAAAGCTTAAAAAAAGGCTAATGGGGAAAAGTACGAAAAGAGTGATAAAGATGAATGGAACAGTAAGCAAAAACCCACAAGCAGTTCTAGAGGATATGATGCATCAAAGGAACTTTCGAGGACTTACGGCACAATTCAATATGATATACGAATTGATCTGGTAAGGTTACTCACTACCTAGCCTTACTTAAGGAAAATGATAAGAGTGATGTCGAGAGTAAATAAACAGTGTTTACATAAGAAAGAAAGTACTCAAGTGTATTGAAGGTTATCTAATCATCCTATAACTGCAAGTACAGGGGTATTTATACCCGCAAATTAGGGTAACTTGCCCAAAAGGGAAAAGACAAAAGGGCATTTCCTAAAGAGGTAATGTACATATTACAAAGGGGCAAAAATGAATATACAAGGAAAATAATTATTGGTGCTATAGATTCTACATGTGATAACGATGTTGCATTGGTGGGGTCGTTAGGAGATGCAGACAAAAAGTACGGACATATGGGCTTGTTTGAGTAGGGATGGCTTAATCAGTCCAGATTATTGCTCTTGGCTTCTCGGTAAGGATGATGCCGAGTGATTGGGTGACTTGGCAATAGAAAGTAATCGTCAACTCGGCATGCTACAGAATAAAGGGCGATCGTACGGCAAGGTATTAAAGGTGACTTGGCAAATTAGTATTTGGCCTCAACAAGGATTGGTTGGAACATTAGGATTCATCCTACCAGCCCCTCCAGTCTTTGAGCTCAGCTGTAGGTCAAGGGCTCCATAACTTGATTCCCATCATTCCTTCTAGGTTATTTTGGATTTGGGATCAAATCTAAATGGTGTTTTCTCAGTCCTCCGTTACGGTGATATGGACTGAGGTCGTCAATGTTAAAGGCGTCAAAAACCCCATAGTTCTCAAGTAGCTCTAACTTGTAGGTGTTGTCACTAATTTTCTGGAGGATTTTGAAAGGTCCTTCCACTCTTGCAGATAACTTATCCTTCCTTTTGTTCAAGAACCGCTCCTTGCTGAGGTGTAGTCATACCAAGTCTCCCAGCTGAAATTGTTTGGCCAATCAACCCTTGGTCTTTTCATGCATTCTTCTAGCAGCCTAGTCGATGTGCCGAGTGACTTGTCATAGATGTGTTGAAGGGATTGTGCTTTGGCTGAGGTATTAGGGTCTTCTTGTACAGGTGTGGGTACAGGGGCGTAATCGAGGGGCAGCTTGAGATTGAATCCATAGACCACTTTAAAGGGGATCTGCTTAGTGGTGTCATGTACGGTTCAGTTATAAGCAAACTCAACCACTGGTAAGCAGATGTCCTAATTAGCCAAGTTTTTGCTTACTACAGTTGGGAGCAGTGAACCCAAAGTACGATTAATCACCTTTGTTTAGCCGTCGGCTTGGGGGTGACATGAGGTGTTGAAAAGTAATTTAGTTCCCAGCCGATGCCATAAGGTTCTCCAGAAATGGCTCAAGAACTTTAGGTTTCTGTCGGAGACCACACTTCTCGACACACCGTGTATCTGCACAACCTCCTATAAGAAAAGAGAAGCAATAGCTGAAGAGTCATTAGTTTTGGTGCAAGACATGAAGTGTGCCATCTTATTGAATCGATCCACGATGACCATTACAGAATCTTTTTCCTGGGTAGTTCTCAGCAGTTTGAGAACAAAGTCCATGCTTAGTTCAGTCCACAACCTCGTCGGGACAAGTAGGGGCATTGCTTTCCCTTGTTTGGTTTGGTACTTGGCCTTTTTGCACACAGCATAGTTTTCAACCAATCTGTGCACATCTCTTCACATTCTCAGCCAAAAGAATCGATCATTCAATAGCTTACAAGTCCTCCTTTCTCCAAAGTGTCCGGAGAGTCTGCCGCTGTAGGCTTCTTTGATTAATAATTCCTGTAAAGAACAAGTTAACACGCACAATTTCCCCTTTCGGAACAGATAGCCATCATCTACAAAATACTCATTTACTGTCCTCCCATCTACGCATTACAAAATTATTGGTCCAAAGTATGGATCTTCGAAATATTTTTCTTTGATACTCGCAAAACCAAACAATTTGGTCTGCAGTTCTGACAAGAGCGCATGCCTCCTTGAAAGATCATCCACAACTACGTTGCTCTTTCCTTGCTTGTATTTGATCATAAAATTGAATCTTTCAAGGAATTTAACCCATCTCGCCTGCCACTTAGATAGTTTGGTCTAACTTCGGAGGTACTGCAATGACTCGTAGTCTGTATATATGACAAATTCCCTCGGCAGTAGATAATACTGCCATACTTGCAGTGCTCGGATTAGTGCCAAAAGCTCTTTGTCATACACGAAGTAATTTAACTAGGGTCTTCAGAGCTTCTCACTGTAGAAGGCAATTGGTTGGCCTTCCTGCATCAGGACAGCGCCTATTCCAATGCCTGATGCATTGTACTTTAGCTCAAAAATTTTGTCGAAGTCAGGGAGCACTAATATTGAGGCGGAGGTCAACTTCTTTTTTATCTTGGTGAAATACCTCTCTTCCCTTTCTCCCTACTAAAAGTTGGTGTTTTCTTCGTTAATTCAGTAAGGGGTACAGTGAGGGTACTGAAGTTCCTAATGAACCTTTAGTAGGAACTTTAGTAAAACGAAGCCAGTCCATGGAAAATTCTCACATAGGTATAAGTCGTAAGGGTCGGCCATTCAACAATTGCTCGGATCTTCTCATCATTAACTTGTAAGCCTCCTCCACTAATTAATAACCCAAGAATACCACTTCCTCCTGGCAAAAGCAACATTTTTTTAGGTTGCCGAATAATCTCTCGGCACAGAGAATATCTAAGACTACTTAATGTGTTCACAGTGACTCGGCATATTAGTACTGTAGATCAAGATGTTGTTGAAGTACACCATGATGCACTTCCCGATGAGATGTCTCAACACATGGTTCATAAGCCTCATGAAGGTACTCAAGGCATTCGATAAGTCAAAGGGCATGACCATTCACTCGTAAAGTCCATGTTGATTCTTGAACGCAATCTTCCACTTGTCTCCTGGCCTTATGCGGATTTGATGGTAGCCAGACTTGAGATCAATCTTGCTGAAGATTTTAGCTCCACTCAATTCATCCAACATGTCTTCTAGCCTCAGGATTGGATACCTGTATTTGATCGTGATTTTGTTCACAGCTCGGCTGTCAACATACATCCGTCAAGTTCCATCCTTCTTCGGTATTAGAAGTGCAGGCATAGCATAAGGGTTAAGACTCTCTCTTACGTATCCTCTTTCCAGCAACTCATTGACTTAATGTTGAAACTTAGAAGCCTGCTCGGGATTTATGCGATAAGCTGGCTTGTTCGGCAATACAATGCCAGGTATTAAGTCAATGCAGTGCTCTATACCTAAAGTTGGGGGTAACCCTTTAGGTAATTGTTTCGAAAATTGGTTGGCATATTCATCTAACAGCACCCTCACCTCCCAGGTTAAATCTTCCCGCTCCTTCATTTCCAGTAGTTGCCTGACCAATAGGAAGGTCGGCTCATTAGCATTAATGGCCTCTTGGAGCTCGGCTTTATTCATCACCAGAGCCTTCTTCGATCTGCAAGTAAGTTTTGTCTATAACTTGTGAACTTCTCTCGGCGGCATCAGATTTAGCGTGATCTTTCAATCATCCTTCTCGAGCATGTAGGTATTCCTATAACCATCGTAGATGACTCTCTTATCAAACAGCTACGGTCTTTCTAACAACACGTGGGAAGCGCACATAGGAAGTATGTCGTAGAGAATCTGGTCAGAGTAATTACCGATAATGATTGGTAGCAGTATTTGCCAAGTGACGTGTAATGCTCCCTTCTTACTCAACCAGTGCAACTTGTACGACTTTGGATGTGTAACAGTCGGTAACCTTAGTTTTGAGACTAGGTCGGCTGATGCCACATTAATGCAGTTTCCACTATCAACGATGAGGGCACACATCTATTCATTCACCTTGCAGGTGATATGAAATAAGTTATCTCTCTGCTCCTCCTTTTGTGAAGGTTCCACGCTCATAGTGCATCGGACAACCATGAGTAGCCGGTCTAGGTCCTCGACATACACATCTTCATCAATAAACTCTTTTTCAGTGTTTTCCTTCTCTGTAGGAACCTCTTCCTCCTCGAGTTCCTCATCCGTACTCTTTACGTCTAACTTAGAGACGTCTCCCTTAATGGTATCATCCTTCGGTTCGAGCACTAAGCAGCCATATGTTTGAACCTTTATCACTTGAAGCATTTGATTTAGCTGGTCTTCCTACCAGACCATTGCCCCTTCTCATATGTTCAGGTTGGCACTACATCTTCAGGTTGGCTTTTCTGCTTAGCTCTGACATCAACCCTTCTGCTCGACTTGGCATTCGATAGAGTTCGATTACTTGCCTATCCCGGTCAACTAGTCGACATTTGAGTCATTGCTTGGCTTCCTCTTTGCCTCTCTATACGCTTAGCAATTTTAACAGTTTTATCCATCATGTCAAATTATTAGAGTTCCACAATATATCGAATGTCTCCTCTTAACTCACTAACAAATCTTAAGACTGTTTGGGCTGGTGGTTCCTCCACTTTGCATCATATCATAAGCATTTGAAATTCTTGAACATACTCATCAATAATTCGGCTTACTTATCTCAGCTCCTGAAGCTAAGTGAAAGTATCTTGGAGATACGTTTCCAACATGAATTTGTTTTTGAGTACTCTTTTCATCTCAAGCCTGATGTTAATCTCTCGGTACCCCTCTCTCCTTCTCATGGCCTGAAAGTTGTCCCACCATATGGCGACATATTCGGAAAATTCAACATCAGCAGTCCTCACTTTCTCGTAATCCTCATACTGGTAATAATCAAACACATGCTCCACCTTGTCTTCCTAATCTAGACACTCGTCAGTATTCCCAGATCCATTAAAACTCGGAATCTAAAGCTTCACATGGTCGGATGCTTTTGGGACTCATATACGCTCCTCTTCAAAATACTCTTCTTCCTCCTCATCACGCTCTCTCATGTCTATCCTTTGCCTTACTCGTCCGCCAACTCCTCCACTTCGAAATGGTTGAGCTGGGTTCTGACCTCTAACAAGTTGAGCAGCTTATGGAGTGTTGTGTATGGCCTCAATGGGTCGGCAAGATATTGTATGAACAGCTCGAGTCAAATTTAACAAGAGGTTAGCTATCTCATCGAGCCTTTCATCAGTGCTTTTAAGAGTTCCCTAATACTGATGCCCATGTACTATCATCACCAATACCAACATTTCTATTTAGGTTTGTCATTTTTTCCTACAAATTCAGAATTTAAACAAACACTTCAGGAAGTGAATAACTAATAATACAGCAGTCAAATGAACTCAATAACTGATTCTGTTTTACACAAGCAAAACAGAGCACAACAGAAATTCAAGAAGAACAAATTCTAGTTCATACAAAAGCTTTGCTTTGATACCAAGATGGTGCGAACCGTAACCAAAAACAGATAAGGCCGGTTGTTGGATAGGTCTAAGCTTGCAAAAAACTCAAAAAATGGCTAATGGAGGAAAGGTACAAAAAGAGTGACAAAGACAAATGGAGCAGTAAGCAAAAACCCACGAACAATTTTAGATGATATGATGCAATAAAGAAACTTTTGAGGACTTACGACATAATTCGATATGACATACGAATTGGTTTGGTGAGGTTACTCTTTACTAAATCTTGCTTAAGGGAAAGGATAAGAGTAATACAAAGAGTAAACAAATAGTGTTTATGCAAGGAATAAAGTACTCAAGTGTATTGAAGGTAATCTGATCATCCTGCAACTACAAGTACATGGATATTTATACCTGCAAACTAGAGCAACTTGCCTAAAAGGAAAAAGACAAAAAAGGCATTTCCTAAAGGGGCAATGTACATGTTACAAAGAGGCAAAAATGAATATACAAGGAAAATAATCATTAGTGCTATAAATTCTACATATGATACTGTATACATGGCAATGTGGCATTGGCGGGGTCGTTAGGAGATGCGGACAAAAAGTACAAACAAATGGGCTTGTTTGAGTAGGGATGGCTTAATCAGTCCGGATTATTTCTCTCGGCTTCTTGGCAAGGATGATGCCTTGTGATTAAGCGGCTTAGCAATAGAGAGTAATCGTCAACTCGACATGCTACAAAATAAAGGGTGATCATACGGCACGGCATTAGAGGTGACTTGGTAAGTAAATATTTGTTCTCGACAGGTAAATATTTAGCCTTGGCAAGGGTTAGTTGAAACATGAGGATTTGTCATGCTAGCCCCTTTAGTCCTCAGGCTCGGTTGCGGGTCACAGGTCGGTGGCATTTCGTCTTACCCAGTGTGGGGGAGTTCTTGTACGGGGGGTATTTCCCCTTACTGAGGTTACCCGAGTGGGGGTCAGGTCGATGGCGTTTTGATTTACCCTATGTGGGGGAGTTTCTTTGTATAAGGGGTGCTTCCTTTTGCCGAGGTTATTTAGGGGGGGGGGGGGTTAGGTCGATGGCATTCTATCCTATCTAATGTGGGGGAGTTCCTTTGTGCGAGGGGTCTTTCCCCTTCCTGAGGTTACTTGAGTGGAGGTCAGGTCAGTGGCATCCCGACCTATCCAGTATAGGGGAGTTCCTTTGTGCAAGGGGTGTTTTCCCTTGATGAGATTACCTTAGGGGGGTTAAGTTGGTAGCTTTCTGACCTGTCCGGTATGGAGGAGTTCATCTGTGTAAGAGGTGTTTCCCCTTACCGAGGTTACCCTAAGGGAGTCAGGTCAGTAGCGTTCCGACCTGCCTAGTAGAGCATCTATGTGGCTATTCAAAGGCTTAGATGGAAAATAGGAAAAAGGCAACAAGAGAGATAGAAGTAGACAATTAATTATGAAATAAGATTTTTATTTCATCATTTTAGAAAAATATACATGACAAAATGCTAATAAAAATAAAGCTGGAGATTAGCAGCATTCCATGTGTATGGGATGAGCTCCCATCCAATCTTTCCAATTGTATACTTCATTGCCCAATCTTTCCCTGACTCTAACTGGGTCTTCCCAATTGGGGGCCAGCGTACCCTGCCCTTTGCGTGAACCTATGGCTTTTAGTTTTCGGTACATTGGGTTGTTGACCTTGAACTCCTTATGTCTGACCTTTTGATCGTAATACTTGGTGGCTCAATGTTGGTATACAGTTGCCTGAGTAACAGCAAGGTCTCTGATTTCCTCGATTGTGTCAACACTTGCTTGTGGAAGTGAGTCATTAAGGTCCGCATAAAAACTTCGAGTTCGAATATTAAGGAACTCAAGTTCGATGGGGAGGACTGCTTCTGACTTGAAAGCAAGGTGGAAGGGGGTCTCGCTCGTAAAAGTACGGTGGGTGGTCCTGTACCCCTACAAGATATTAGGTAATTCGTTGACCCAAGCGCCCTGAGAACTCCCTGAACTTAGGGTTATCAAACGGTCGATCGTTGTCTATGATAAAAGCATAGGGGACCCCGAACCAGGAGAGAATGTTGTTTCTGATGAAAGATTCAACACTTCTCTCTGAGATTTTAGCTACTACTTCGGCCTCTACCCACTTTGTGAACTAATCGATGGCGATAATTATAAATTATCATCCACCCGAAGCTTTCAGGAAGGTACCGAGGATATTAATGCCCCATTGCGTGAACGGCTATGGGCTCGTCAAGGGTTAGAGGGTGGTGTTGGGCGTATGACTGATTGAGGCATGCATTTAGCATTGTGGGCACTTTTGGGCTATAATCTTTCAGTCTTGCCTCATGATGGGCTAATAATACTTGAACCATAGTGCTTGTAGGTAGAGGGCTTGGGATTGAATGTAATTATTGCACACTTCGATGTGCAGCTCATCCATGACGTGTAACCCTTCCCCTTCTTGGAGGCATTGGAGCAAAGGGAGGCAAACTCCCTTATGATACAGGACGTCGTCAACCAGCATGTAGTTGATGGCATGGTTCTAGAGCTTCTTCACCTCCCTCCTATCTTCTAGCAGTGTACCCTACTCCAAATAACTCTGGATAGGATCTGTCTAGCTCAGCTTTGGTGCTACTGTAGTTATTTCCAAAACTTCAGTTAAGCCTAGAGTTATGCTTTTTTCCAATAGGTACTCGATGAAAATCTTGCTATCCTTTACCTCGAGCTTTCGTATACCAATAGAGGCAAGCATGGATAGCTAGTCTATTGTGGAATTTTCTAGTTGAGGGATTTTCCTGATGTCCTATGAAGGGAACTTCGCTAAGATGCTCTTTACTTTTTCAAGATACCTCGCCATAGTGTCGTTTTCGGTCTTGTATTTGCCTCTGACTTACTAGACGACAAGCATAGAGTTTGAGAAGATCTGTAACTACTCAACACCGATCTCTTTGGCTAGCTTGAGACCGGCGATAAGCACCTCATATTCAACTCATTGTTACTGGAATCAAATCCTAACTTTAGGGCGTAGCAAATGGTGACCTTATGCGGGTTGGTTAGAACAAGACCTACACCGTTACCCCCCAAAGTAGATGATCCATTGATGTAGAGAGTCCACACCGGTTTGTCATCGCCCAGTGATGTTTCCTCATCTCCTATATATTCAACCATGAAGTTGGCTAGCACCTGTGCCTTATAAGCTGTTCGTGATTGATACTGGATTCTGTACACGCTCAATTCCTTTGCATACTTCATCATCTATCCAGACATGTTAGGTTTTTGCAGCATGGTGCGTAATGGTTGATCCGTAAGTAAGATTACATGGTGTGCTTAGAAGTAGGGACTCAACTGTCGGGTTAGAATGACAATGGCCAAGGTGAATTTTTCTGCATGGGTGTACCTGACCTCAAGCCCATGCAATATATGGCTAACATAATACACTAGCCTGTATTGTCTTCCCTTTGCTCTGAGTAGTACAGAAGAGAGTGCCCGATTGCTTACGGCTAGGTGCAAGAACATCCTTTCCTTGGATAGGTTTAGAGAGGACTGGTGGATGAGTAAGGAAGTCCTGGAGTGATGAAAGGCGGTAGTGCACTCGGGAGTTCATTTGAAACCCTTAGGATTTTTGAGGATTTTAAAAAACTCTATACATCTGTTAGTACTCTTTGAGATAAATCTGCTTAGGGTAGCTACTATGCCAATGAGCTTCTATACGTCTCGAACTAAGGTTGGAGGCTTCATTCCCTTAATGGTTGTGATCTTCTTGGGGTTAGCTTTGATACCTCTTTGTGTAACCAGAAATCCAAGGAACTTGCTAGAGCCAACACTGAAGACTGATTTCTGGGGGTTCAACTTCATGTCGTACGTATGCATTTGATTGAAGGCTTCTAGAAGATTCTTGACATGATTGACTGACTTCTAGCTCTTGATGATCATGTCGTTGACGTACACCTCTATATTATGCCCGATCTGAGGCTTAAACAGCTTCGTTACTATTCGCTGGTACATGGCCCTAGCATTTTTTAGTTCGAATAACATCACAGTGTAGCAATATGTGCCGTAATCGGTGATGAAGGAGGTATAAACTTCGTTCTTCGAGTCCATTTTGATTTAGTTGTACCCCGAGAAGGCGTCCATAAAGATCAGAAGGGTGTATCCTAATGTAGAATTGATGAGCTGGTCGATCCTAGAGAGGGGAAAATAGTCTTTAGGGTAAGCTTTGTTGAGGTTAGTATAATTGATGCACATTCACTACTTCCTATTTTTCTTCTTTACTAGTACCACGTTCGCTAGCCATGTCAAGTACTTTTCCTCTCTTACAAAGTCGGCTTTAAGCAGTTTTTGCACTTCCTCCTCAATCGTAACCTGCCTTTCTGGAGCAAAATGCCTCTTTTTTTCCTTGACAAGTCACATTGTGTTGTCAATATTAAGGTTGTAGGTTGCTAGGTCCGGGGAAATTCCAAGCATGTCTGATGCCTACCAAGCGAACTTATTCGAATTTGCCTACAAGAGAGCGATGATTTCGTCCTTCACTTCCGATGGAATCTCAATCCTAACTTTTGTGGTTTGCTTGGGTAAGGTTTCAATCTTGACATCTTCTGTTTTCTCTTCGGGTTCACCCTTCTTAGCCAGCCTCTTGTGCTGACCTATTTCTAGGGCAAAGACGCCATCTCCTTTAGTTGCCTTGACATATAGCTCTCGTAAGAGTTTTTTATCACATCTACATACACCTATCCCAATTGAGGTCGAGAATTTGGCCTTAAAATGAATGGAAGATGTGATCACCCGAAACGCATTTAGGCTTAGTCTTCCCAAGAGCGCATTGTAGGGGGAAGGGTGATCAATCACAACAAACTCTACAGGTCGTTGTGCTACATAGTCATCATCGCTAAGTTTCATATCCAACGTGATGATACCCTTTGGTTGGACTGTACTTTTGTTGAAGCTGATCAGATTATGGTGGTAAGGTTTTATTTTTACTGGTAGCTTCTTCCTCATCTTCTCGTATGTATGGAGAAAGAGGATGTCATTAGAGCTGCCGGTGTCCACCATAATCTTCAGGACCTCAAATTTTGAGTTTCTTGCCCCTATTACCAAGGCATCTTGATGGGGTGTATCGACCCCTTCAAGATCTTCATCGGAGAAGGAGATGGAAGTGTCTAGCTTCTATCTCTTCTCCCTTACGGCCAGTACCTCTAACAGGGTGTGGCTCCCAAGGTGTGGCCCCCCTTTGATTACGTTTATGACGTCATTGGGGGTACAATCATTGCAATGGTCATTATTCTACTTGATGAGGATATTCTCGGTCCGTCGCCTCTGAGGTACCCTATCTCCATCATCGTCAGAACGGTCATCGTTCCTCCAATGGGCCACATATTCGTTGAAGAAACTGCGTTGAATCTAGATAATAAAAATAAACAATGAAAACAAAAGAAAATAAAGAAAAAAAAAATGGTTAAAGTAATAAAGCAACTAGCGTGGCAACCATAGACGACGAATCAGTCGTTGAAATCAAGGAAGAAGGTCAAGAGGCCAACACTCAATTCATCGAGCAAGAAGATCTACCACACATGGCTAACAACGGGAATGAAGCAAATCGGACCATGTCTGATTATTCAAGGCCTACACTTATTGGAGCTGACTCCAGTATTGCAAGGCCAACCGTCGCGGCTAATAACTTCCAAATTGCACCTAACATCATACAAATGGTGCAACAATATGTTCAGTTTGACGGTCTCCAAGACGAAGATCCTAATGCCCATATCTCTAGTTTTCTAGAGATTTGTGATACGTTCAAAATCAACGGAGCCACGGATGATGCCATTCGACTGCGACTATTCCCTTTCTCCTTGAGGGGAAGAGCAAAACAGTGGTTGAACTCCCTACCAAGAAATTCAATCTCAACTTGGAATGAATTGGTAGAGAAATTTTTGGAGAAATATTTCCCACCTGCAAAGACCGCGAAACTTCGGAATGATATTTCGTGTTTTGCTCAATTGGAAGCGGAGACGCTTTATGACACTTGGGAGCGGTTCAAGGACTTGCTCAGGAGGTGCCCACATCATGGCCTCCCACTATGGATGCAGATTCAGACCTTCTACAATGGTCTCAATCTATCCACTAGACAGATGATTGATGCATCCGCAAGAGGTACTTTGAACACTAAGACACCTGAGCAAGCCCAAAATTTGATTGAAGGAATAGCGATGAACAACTATCAGTGGGAAAGCACTAGAGCTAAGCAAAAGGCCATGGGAGTTTATGATGTGGACTTGACCACTGCTTTGGCAGCCAAGATGGACTTATTGAGTAAAAAAATTGATGCACTCTCAGTTGGCCCTCAACAAGCGCAAGCGGATGTAAGTGATTTTGGTATACAGGGGTATGGAGCACAAGAACAACTGGAACAGTTGGATTATCTAGGAAATTCACCTAAGCAACAAAATAACCCCTATAGCAACACTTACAATCCAGGATGGAGGAATCACCTAAATTTCTCATGGGGAAACCAAAACCAAGGCCAGCAGAAGACCAACTTTGGCCCACCTGGATTTCAACAACCATTCCCACCTCCTCTCCCTCAAGAAAAGAAGCCCAGTGTGGAAGAACTTCTCACAAAATACATTCAAGGCAATGAGGCTCGCTTATCCAACATTGAATCCTCGCTGAGAAATCAAGAGGCTTCAAATCGCAACCTTGAGAACCAAATTGGTCAACTTGCGAAGCTAATCTCTGAAAGACCACAGGGAACACTCCCAGGGAATACCGAGGTCAATCCCAGGGAACATGTTAATGCTGTGACTTTGAGAAGTGATAGAAAACTGCAAGTAGAGAAAAAGGATGGTGGGGAAGCAATTAAGAAAGAAGTGGAAGTCAACCGTAAGGAAGATGAAGAGCCACTAAAATCAAACGAAAGTATGGAACCACCGAAAGTGAAGGAGTACAAGCCTCCCATCCCTTACCCACAACGCCTTAAGCAAAGTTACACTGATCCGAATAAGGAATTTGGTAAATTGCTTGATATTTTCAAACAATTGCACATTAACTTACCTCTTGTTGATGTTATCTTGCAGATGCCAAAGTATGCGAAATTTCTAAAGAGTCTGCTATTGAATAAGAGGAAGTTAGAGGAGCTTACAACCGTCACATTGAACGAGGAATGCTCGGCACTTCTCCAGAAAAAGCTGCCACAAAAATTAAACGATCCAGGGAGTTTCACTATTCCTTGTATGCTTGGCAATTTGTTAGTAGATAATGCTTTGGCAGACTTAGGAGCCAGTATAAATTTGATGCCGTATAAATTGTTCAAAAAGCTAGGGTTAGGAGAACCTAAACCAACGCGCATGAATCTTCAATTAGCTGATAGGTCTATCACATACCCTAAAGGCATCATAGAGGATGTTTTAGTGCAAGTAGACAAATTCATCTTTCCTGTGGATTTTGTTATACTTGATATAGATGAAGATATTGAGGTGCCAATCATTTTAGGTTGACCCTTCCTAGCTACCGCTAGAGCTGTTGTTGATGTTAGTGAGCATAAATTGATATTACGGGTCGGGGATGATGAAATAGTTTTTAAAACTTCAGAGGCAACAAACAAATTTCTTGACCCAGAGGATATATGTCACAATGTTAATGCTACTGATGTTGTTAGATCTACATGTGTGCAGGAAACGCTTGCCAAGGATTCCTCGAGCTATTACTTGAAAAAGGGAGATGAAAATTTGGTGACTAACCCCAATTGTGCAGAAATGGTAGCTCAAACAAAAGTTCATGAATCGATTGTGGACAAGAAGGGGATTGATCAACTCCATAAGTCAAAGGATCCTAAGTTAAAATCCTCCAAAGAGAAGCCACCATCTTTGGAACCAAAACTGTCAAGAAATCATTTAGAACATGCCTTTGTGGTGAGAAGTTCAAAACTTCCAATGACAACCGCATCTAAGGTAAAAGCGGACAAGATGAAGAAGTTTAGGTTACATGAATTTGATAAGTGGCATGATAAGGAGAGAAGCTATGGAAGTTATGCACCAGTGAAATGGAATTGGCAAGGTCGATAGCCTAAGGGTAAATTTACACTTGTATGGAGAGTTCGAAAGCGAGATACAGGAGGAGTCCTATCTCCACCTGGATGAAGAATCGTAAGAAGACGTATCCCGTCGAGCTATCGACGTTAACTAAAGCGCTTCTTGGGAGGCAACCCATGTCTAATTCTGCTTATGTTTTAGTTCTTTAATTTTTCTTCATTTTATTTTCTGTTTTATCTAACTTTGCTTTGCTTCCTATATTTTCTTTCAATTTTTCGTCATAGTCTTTTCCTTTCTCGTTTTAATTTTTCCTTTTCTTTATAGTTATATTATTTCTATGTTTCTTTTTCCTGAAAAAAAAAAAAAAAAATTGTCCACAGAAAGTTACACGGGCGAGGGACACGGTCGTGTCCCCAGCCCGTGTCTGCCCAGACTTTGATTTTTCACCCGTGCACAGAAAGTTACACGGGCGAGGGACACGGTCGTGTCCCCAGCCCGTGTGCGCCCAGCATTTTTCACCCGTGCACAGAAAGTTACACGGGCGAGGGACACGGTCGTGTCCCCAGCCCGTGTGCGCCCAGCATTTTTCACTCGTGCACAGAAAGTTACACGGGCGAGGGACACGGTCGTGTCCCCAGCCCGTGTGCGTCCAGACAACACCCGAGAACAGAAAGTCACACGGGCAAGGGACACGGTCGTGTCCCAGCCCGTGTGCGTCCAGGTACACACGACACGTACAGAATGTTACACGGGCATGGGACACGGTCGTGTCCCAGCCCGTGTCGACCCAAATAACACGGTTTTCACACACAACCGGTTTATTTAAATTATACACCCTCTTACACTCTTATAATCACACATATCTCTCTTACATTTGCTCTCATTCTCCCTCTTCTCTCCACAATTCCTACATTCCGCACTTTGATCCAAGTAAGTTTTCCTCATTGAGTTTCCTCTCTCTTCCTCATGCTTAAGCAGTTTGGTTATTTGCATTTCTCCTTTTTGTGCGTATTGGTTTTTCCATTTAGCCTGCAAATTTTCTTTTGATTGTTCATCAACGCCATGCATCATTGCTTTGAGTTTCTTGATCTTACATGCATCATTGCAAAAGGGTGGTGAGGAAGAGACTGATGAGGGTGGTGAAGACGAGGAGGCTGGAGGAAGTGATGAGGATGATGAGGATAGTGATGACGATGACGATGATGATGCTTCTTCATTTTGCACTTATTTTCGACTGCCAGGGAAGTATTAGTTTCTTTTCAATACATATATTTCCTTTTTCCCTCTGCTGATTTTTATTGTTTCATATCTTAATGTTATGCTTTCTTAGTGGTACATTGGGGACAATGTACATTATTAAGTGTGGGGAAGGGATACATATGAATTTGTTACTGTTTAGGAGACCAATTATTCATATTTGACCCAATTACTTTTTAAGTTAACTTGCAATAGGTGATTAACTGGTATTGAGCCAAATCAATTATGTCATGTTGATCATTATTGACCTTATGATACTTTACTAGAATTGATTAGTCAAATTTTTGGAAGGCAATGTTACGAGTTATTTAGCTTAGGAATTTAAGACTTGAGATTGGAGCAACATCACTAGTTGAGAGTTAGTCATGGTTATTTTTAAAATTTACTTTTGTGTATACCTTTTTCTTAGAAATTTTTAAGAGCCCTATAATTTTTAACAAACAAACAAATGAAATTTTTCTTTTGAGAAACCCCTGAAAAATCACAATGATTGGAGGTCAAAAGTAATAACAAGTGTATGAATAGAAAAAATTGGTAAGGATTCGTCTTGGTCCGTCAAAAGAGCGAGATTGAGCCCCAATGCCAATTCTAATGAAAAAATTGATATGGATCGGCCTTGGTCCGTCAGAAGAGCAAGGTTCTTTCCCGCTATCAATATAAGAAATAAGTTGGTATGGATCGGTCTTGGTCCCTCAGAAGAGCGAGATTCTTTCCCGCTACCAACACAATTGTGCTTAAATAAGGTAAATTCAAAAGATCTCTCAACAAAAGTATGAGCTAGGGGGATGATCAGAGGAAGAGTGGATGTAAAATGTGTTTGTTTTAGATTATGGTGCTTAGTGAGATGGAAGAGAGAATTGTATACATTTTAGTCAAATGGATAAAATTTTTATGACTCTTTCTCGGTTGGCGAGATGTTAAATCTAATTTTTAGTTTAAGAATCCTTGGTTAAATGGCTTGGTTAAACTTTGATTTTCATAAATTAACTAGTGAATTCTAGTATTAAGTATTATTGGAGCATTCGAATATGGTCAGATGAAATTGGTTGACTTTATTATTGCAAGTTAGTTGAGAATGATTTTCTTACCTTTCTTCGGGTCAAGTGTATTCTTTCACCGGTTTCTTAAACAGTGATAAATTTTGTTTAGTGTTTCTTGTCCTGAAAGTTTTGTTTTGATTTATTTGCTTGAGGACAAGCAAATGCTCAAGTGTGGGGAAATTTGATAACTCTAATTTTAAACATATTTTATATGGTGATTTTATAGCATTTCCCGTACATTTGTGGTTTTATTTAAAGAAATTGATACTTAATTGAGTAAAATGTTGATTTCAGGGTTTAAACGCGTTCTAGGCTCGAAAACGAAGAAAACGAATCAAGTTTCACTCAATTCCGAGTTCAAACGAAGAAGTTATGAAATTTTGAAGTTGTGCAGAAATTTTTGCCTTTGTGTAGAAAGTTACACGACCTGGGGACACGGCCGTGTACCAGGCTGTGTCCGGTGACGAAAATAAAATCCGTGAAATATACATATAAAAGGGGATCTTAGGGTTCAAAAGAAAGGGAGACATTACAGAAACGGAGACACAAGAGACAAGAAGAGACTTAAGGAGAAACAACATCAAGAAGCGATAACGACATCGATTTCAAGATTAAAGATTGTTCATCAAATCAAGAGGGGTTTTCATGCTTTATTTTATGTTTTTGATGGAACTCGTTTTTAGATTCGTTATGATAGCTTAGAATTCAAGTATTTAGGATTATGGAACCTAGGGTTTCATGTAACCCTTGGATTGAATTATAATTTCAAGAAAGTTTCTATCTTTTCTTGATTCAATTATGTCGTTTAGTTATGGATTGATAATTCTAGAGTATCAATATATGGTATTATGCATGTTGATTGAGAAATTGCATGTGTAATTAGATCTTAACATAATTGAAGAGAATTATATGTATACTTAGAGATAAGATACATGATTCTTTCGGAAAAATTGATTGTTTGTATGGGAATTCATTATACATTAATGCAATTCTAAGTTATATTACTAAGTGAAGAGATTCCGGTAAATAATTTAGGATTAGGGTTAATATGCTTGAGAAAGATATTAGCTTTAATTGTGAATCCCTCCGGTCAAGAATTATAGAAACTGAATTGAATACATTTTAAAAAGGTTACATGTTAAACACTAGGGGAAATAATTCCTAAATACATCATTGCATACTCGAAGTCGTTAGTAGTTTATTGCTTTCTAAATTGCTTAGTTAAGTCTCATAAGTAGTTTAGTTGTTAATTTCAGTATTTTTAATTCATTCAACTCATCATAATTTTCCGGTTAGATAATAAAGCTAAAGCTAATATTAGTACTCAAAATCTCTGAGAGATCGACTCGGACTCATATCCGACTATATTAAAATTGATAGGTGCGCTTGCCTCGTATCACTGAGCAATCTTGACTACGGCGTTGTTGAACCAGGCTACGTAGTCGCATACTAACTCGCCTTTACCTTGCATTACTAGTTACAAGGACGATGTGTCATTGGACAGGAGATTGCTAGCCTTAAAATGGAGGCTGAACCTCCGTGCCAGCTCATTGAAAGAGCTAATGGAATTGTTAGGGAGGTGGTTAAACCACGTTCGAGCTACCTTCCTTAAAGTGCTTAGGAAGGCCTTGTACATTATAGCATCCTTATAACAGTGAAGGTTCATAAAGGTGTAGAAGTAGAGAAGATGGCCATGAGGATTGCCTATGCCATCATATTAGTCTAGTGATGGAAGTTTGCCATTAGGAAGCAGTACTTCATCCTAGACACCCTTGGTGAAGGGGGTTTTATTGTTGGCGATTAGCCTAACGTCACCAACAGCCTTATTCCCTTACTGCTTGTAGAGTGGCCTTACTATGGCATGGAGCTCATTCAATTCAGCATCTTCTAGCTAGTGAGCTCATCGTGTAGCTAAATAAGCTTGTACTCCTTGTAAGTCGGCTTCTTGTTCGTTGCCAGCTAAAGCTTAGTCGTGGGTGGTTATAGACCTTATTAGCTGCTAATGCAATGGCGGATCAAGTTGTCGATCCTTACCATTCTGCTGCTGTTATTGGATGTTGTTCTGCCTAATGTGAGCATCCAAAGCTTTAGGGAGGGGAGGGTGGTTTAAGTTTACCGCTTCGCTTCATCTAGGCGAGTACGGAGTAGCCTATTTTGCATAGCATACTTTTCAGCCAAGCGTTCCATACGTTATAAGTGCTCCTCCAGCACAGCTTCTGGGAGGGGTTGATTGCTCCTAAGTTGGTTGTTTGCCAACTGTTGGTTTTCTTGCTCATCGAGTTGAGACATAATGTCAAAAGAATTGCTCGTAGGGTATGTGTTTAATGTGTTTGAGGTTTTAGGTGTAGAAATTCTGATAGGAATCAGCCTCCGACCATACCCAAGTCGAGACCTATCAATGTTTGCTGAGGTTAAACTGTAGCCAGAAGGATGAAAGGAAGGAAGATGAACCCTCGGCATCAGGTTTGTCGTCAGTTGAAGTGCCGAGAGATCACATAGTCCAATAATCGAAACTAAAGAACCACTCAACACATTAAAGAGGGACTCGTGCCGACTGATTCTATGACTCGGCAATTGTGGGCCAATCTCTTTAGTGTCTCGGCTAAAACATGTGAGACATCAAGGACCCTTTCTCGGACTCGAACATCTAACTGGCAACCTCATTTGATTCAAATACTACTCCTTCTAGGACATGTCAAGTGACTTCATGTCGCGTTCTATAAAATGCACAATTTTCTATTCTTATACATGTTTTCCCCTTTATTTTATTTAAGGGCCCGATTCTTTAGGGTTTAAGGCTTTATACTTTATTTACAGTTTTGTCATTAGGGTTTAGAACTTACCATAAATAGCAACAGTTATACTTATATAGATAGATAGATACAGATAGATAGATATACAGTAATATATGCAGAGTGAAACTTTCCTCTTTTCGAGCAAAGTTATACTTGAGTTAGTATTTATTGAATTATCGAGTGTTGATCATACTCTTTAATAGTCACCATGTTCTTATCAATCTTATTCTTAGATTGTGGTGAACCCCTTTATTTGAACTGGTTAGTAAGTTGCATCTAACCTTCATTTGAACCGATTAATAAGTTGCATTTAACCTTCATTTGAAACCCTGAATAACATTTAGTGTTCGTAAGTCGTATCGAACTCTATTTTGAGCTCAAACCCTTAATTGTGTTTGTGTCTTGATGAGTTATATCTATTCACATTCATCATCAAAACTCGATCTGTTCTTCGTACCTATCTTCCTTTTGAATATCCATTCATGTTCTTTCATTCCAAATCTCGTATCAAATGCAGTTTCGCACAAACGACGCCAAATGTTATCTCTATATTCTTGCCGGTAAGTGATTAGGCTTTATATGTATAGAACTTACAAAACAATTCATAATGAGGGGACGCCAGGGGTTTGTGCAGCGTGGTCATTCCAATACTTAAGTTAGCAATGGAGCGCTTGAGAGTAGAAAATAAAGTAGGTAAGTATGCGAGCTTGATGTGCAAAGTCTAAAGAGTTTTACCGTTAGGTAGTAACCTGGTATTTATAGTGGACGAAGCTAATAATTGGAGGGAGAGATCTTTTCCTATAAGTATAGGAGAGTGGAGTCATTATGCTCGATGTATTCTACTTATTCAACATAACTATTTCATCTTTATCTTGTATATTTTAACCATTGCAAAACTTACTAGACTTGATTCATACAAATTTAAGGCTTAGGCTTACAGGAGTGAGTCCCAAACCACAAAACATGTCGAATACGATCGTACTTGAAAGACTCACGTCTAAAGTGTTCTATCAATAGGAACTATAATCATCAATATTAAGACAAGTCTTACCCTATAATTTATTTTATGGAATTTCTCTTGATTGACAAGAATATTTCATTACAAAATCGATATTATGATAGCTTGGTATGTAGATGTGGACAAAGGGAATACTTTATGGTATTTATGTATATGTATATATATATATAATTATTACGAGGACGGAGATTAACAAAAAGTAAATCTCGAATCTCAAGTGAAAATAATTATTTTGGGGATCCTTGGTGGATGACTTGATGCTACTATTCTATTCACCTAAAAACCCATTGGAAAATCGAAACCAGGCGTATTTAATTATGTAAGTTATCTAGAGCAATAATACTAAGGTAAAAAATGGGAAATATAACCGAAGTTTATATGGATATAAATGCCCATAGATACATGTTAATCGTTAACAGAACATGGGACAAGCATCATAAGTCAAATAAATTAACTAGGACCTAGGCTGAACGTGTGGATCAAATTCATCCATTCGAAACGAAAATAACTTAAAATATTGCATGAGATTGACAATTCGATACGTATGTCCCTAGATGGCCTTGTGTAGTTTTGATTGGGAATACTTTCAAAAATACAATGTTTTTACTTTTACATTAAAAGTTCAAAATTGCAGAATATTGGCCTCGTTTCATCTTTTACTTATCAAAGTCTACGCTTGATTTAGATTTGCTAAATTTTTCGTGTATAATGAATTTTTACTTGCTCATAGGATGAAATAGAAAACCCTCATTACTCAAAATATATATATATATATATATATATAAGTTAGATATAAAAAAATAAATTTAACAAATAAAAATTTGATTATATACTAAAGTAATGGGTAGTGATAGTTGGCGACGGTAGTAATAGCGACGGTGGTGGCAATGATGGTAGTGGCGGTGGTTGGTAACAACAGTAGTGGTGACTACAGCGGTAGTAGCGGAGGCAATAGCGATAGTGACGGTGACAGCGGCAGCGATGTTCAGTCATAGTGGCGGTAGTGGCGATGATGACGGTAATGATAGTAGTAATAGTAGTGAGAAATCGTGATTTTTTTGTTGAATTGAAGAATTCCTATTACTTGATTTTAAATAATAAAAATTTCTATAAAATTATGATTTTATAACAAAAAAAAAACAAGTAAATATTATGATTGTGGAATAAAGAGATAATGAAATTTTAATTTCATGTACTGAAGATACCAAAAAAGTAATAACCAAGATAAGATTATTGAATTAATGAAACCAACAATAATATACACACGAACTTCTAGTACCATGTATTGTCCATATAAGTGGGATGAATGATTCCAATAAATCGAGTTCACGTACTCAAGAAGGTGAACTTGGTGGGCTGTACGGAAGTATGGAGTCTAGTTTTCCCTGCCAACAGGCAACAGCTAGCTAGCAAATAATTTGGAAGTATTGACACGGTGACTAGACTTATATTAACCTTATAAGCATGATTGAAATAAAAATGTCGTACAGTTTCATTCATGAACAGGATGTGTCTTGAAATTAAAAGGAGTGCTTTTGAATTATATAGATATATTCTATCTGGTTGGTGCCTCAACTTGAATTTAAAAGAATGCAACTGGTATTATCATAGAAGTCCCGTTTTTAATGGAGACTATACATGTGAATTCAGTTAATAGGATCGATGCAAATTTATCCACCTTATCAAGAAGGGAGGAAATTTTTTTTTTTTTTTTTAGAAAAAAAGAACCGCCAAGGGTGAGATTTTCAGTCCTTCGTCGGAGTTATGCGTATACGTGTACTAATTATCTTGTATCACTCGAGCGTTAGGTAGTTCCAGAAGTTCACTTGTTCGTATCATCTGAGCTAAAACAACCAAACACATCTATTTGCCTACCGGCGTATTTAGTGCCCGGTGACCTCCTATCTTTCCAATTTTGTGATATGTTTGGATGGATAAATAACAATTATATTTAAACTTTATTTGATTCGTTTTTTTAATATTTTTTATAATATTTATTTTAATCTTATATTTGGTAAAAATAAGTTATTAAAAAGATGAAAATATAATTCTATATATACTGTTTTTCTAAATTGCAAATTCTTATAAAGTTGAATTTATTTATCTTTTATTTTATATATATTTATAAAAATATTAATTAAAATAATAATTTTCAATATATAAAATATATATTTTTAAATATTTTCTCTTAAAAATACGTAAATTTTCATTTTTTAATCTTGACACTCTAATCATTATATTTATTATAATTATAAAACATAAACAAATAACATATAGATAAAAGAATTTTCTAAACATCAAATTTCAAATCAAATTCAAAACAAATATAGATAAAAAAAAATGACAATCCCAATAGAACTTTAAATACATATAATATATAAGAGATTGATCTTAAAAAACTACAATTTATATTTTTATATTTTAAAAATTTTATTTATGCTACTCAGGTCACGTGATCGTGGGTTTGGGTGGAATTATTACTCCCACTTGTGTGTCCTGTGTATATGTGATGAGACCGAGAAACTTATCCGATTATCCAGAAGGTTGAAGTGGGATGATGCTAGTAGCCGTGTTACTGGTTTCAACAGTGTATTCCTCTCAAGTATTTGACGAAGAAGAATTTAACAAACGAGAAGAAGTACGATAAAAATAAAGAGGCAACCATGTTTCATGAATCGAGTATGGAAGTGGTTTGGGAATTGAGACAAGTTTGGGAAGGTTAATTATATCCGGACCATGCTTAAATTCAAATCCTGTCATTGCTCATTTGAAAAGTATTCCGATGGGGTTTATTAGATTTAGTTGGAAAGCTTAACCTGCCCCACATCCAGGAAGAACAGTGTTTTAGAAGGAAAGATATCGTATTTGGATGTTCAAAATTTTGCATTAAGACCTAAGTCCAGAGGGTTTTATTAAAATTTTTAATGCCATTCGAGAGGAAAAATGATGGGGACAGTACTGCTCTTGGCCCAATTACTAAAGCTAGGGCTAATGGATTTGTAAAATTTGGTTCGTCGATTTGATATGAAAGAATGCTTGGAGTGGAGGATGATGTGTAGTTGGGTTGGACGTGCTTACGACAACTGGACTCAGCATGCTTGGGAGGATGATTGTCACATGAGGAGCGTGCATGGCAAGATGTGCATGGCTCTCATGACTTATAAGGCTTATTAGTGATATTTTAGTTTATTCATTTTATTATAATTTTTCAAGACTTCGCTAATTACGGGTATTCCATATTTCAATTTAGTTACTTATTTTTGCACAGGGTTTAGTAGACTCTTATTGAAAGACATTGAATCAATTAGTGTAGGATACTAGAGATAGTTACAAACGCTAAAGTTCATTACTCTTCCTTCTTATTGGTTCTTTAATCAGAGTTGTGGCAAACAACCTATTTATTCAAGTTCTGCATAATATCAATTTAACTAATTCTAGTTTAATATTCCTTGATGCATAATATCTTTACCAATATTAAATGTATCCTTTTCTTTTTCTGCAAACTTTAATCAAACCCAAAATCCTAAAGATATATAAATCCCAAAACAAATAAACATTGAGTCTCATTGATTTACATGAACACTAGTCTTGTTCCTTATATGGGATCTTACATGTATCATCTTGATACCAGAGCTCTGTTTTGGTATAAGAGGCAACTAGGTTGCTCGTAAATGTTTAGAAGGCAACTATGCTAGGATAGGAGGTTGGTTGGATTTGATCATGCTTATCTATCTATTTAGGGTGCTCACTTGGCACTTGTGAGTAAAAGGTTGTGCAATTATAGGGCACTCACCTTTTCAGTGTTGGTATTAGCATTTGAAGGGGATGATGTAGTTGTGGAGTACTTGCTATGATTGCAAGTGGCATTAGTGGGTGTCAGGTTGTGTAGTATTGAGGGCATTCAGGTAGTCTTAGTTGGGTATCGATAGGTGGACATTCAAGCACTTGTTTATGGTGTAGGGCTCTCTATTTTGCTAGTTGAGCCACTCGAGTGATGTATTAAGGATCATACCTAGGTGTATGGTTATGCTGGTGGTTAGGCGTAAGGCTAATGTTCCATGGATGGCCAATAGTAAAGGTGCCTGGTGTGTTGTGGCTATGTTGGAATCCTAGGGCTATTGAGGTGTTGATGCTCACATGGTAGGTGACATGGCGAGTGATTTTAGTTCATGAATTTTATTTTTATGAGAAAAGTACAAAAAAATCTCTAACATTTTACGTTTTTATCAATCGGTCCTTAATCTTTCATTTAATCCATTTTAATCCTTAAAATTTTTAAGTTATATCAAACAAATCATTCTGTTAAACTCTGTTAAAATTTTCGTTACTGTGAACATGTATTAGCATATAATTGGTTCACGTAAATACAAAAAAGTCTCTAACGTTTATTTGTATCTACGAATCAGTCTTTAACCTTTTTTATTTAGTTCATTTTAATTCACATGTCTATACATACCAAAAAAAGTAACCGAGGGACTTTTTTGTATTTTTCCCTATTTTTATTTTAGTTGAGGTGAAAAAAGAAGCTAAAGAGAGAGAGAGAGAGAGAGAGAGAGAGAGAAGGAAAAGGGACAAAAAGGTAGAGATATATTTATTTGTGTTACATTATGGTCGATGAATTGGAATCATGCGAAATCATTGGTCTTCATAATGTATGATGAATGTGAGCTAATATGCTAAACATTATGAGTGAACCTGATAGGGATCATGGAGCGATCACTCGCTCCTAAACTCGAGGACTCAACAACTTAGATTGTTGAGCTGTCTTAAGGGAGTTGAACCTTGAAGAGCAACGCCTTCTCTACCCTGACTTATTGAGCTGTTCCATTCTAATCTCTCTCTATCTCATCAAGGATATTCCTTTTATGTTGATTATTGAATTGCCCTTGTATATTATGTATTTTCCTCTTTCTAGTAGGAATCTTTTTGCTCATTTGTAATAACCTAAGACTTACCCTAATTAGGCCATATAAATACCTGTAACTTGTAATAGCCGCAACATCATTAAATATAAGAGTATAGAATTTTATCCTTTGTGACCTAAGCATCCCCTTGCTTACTTGTTACCCCTTACTCTTATCTAAGCCATTTAAGCATGGGTTAGTGGCAAGTGTCCTCCAACCATACTTGTACATCATATCAAGTGTTTTTTAAGTTCGTGTGAAGCATTGGTATGTCATATTCATCCTCAGTGCTAACCCTTGCTTAACCTTTGACTCTTATTTATCTTTTGAGTCGTCTTGAAGTTCGAACCCACTTCCTTGATTATGTGTGATAAAGGTAGCCATGTGTTCATCCATGGATCCATATCATCCTAATATTAGAGTTTGGCTACATTCAAGTAAGTTTCTAATACTTTGTGCTTTGAGTGACTTGTTATAGTGTGTTGTGTATGAAGTTAATAGGTAGAGGTTTGAGAAGTGTCGAAGAAGCTATGTGTCGTTGTAGTAAGTGTTGGGGAAGTGTTCTGTGTTGAAGAAGTTTAGTGATTTGTTTTCTCCTATTTTGTGTTCGCAAAAACAGAGTATGTATGTTCAGTTGGTTTATTGTTGCATTGGTTATTATTGTTGTTGCTGTAGTAGTTGTTGGTGTGTAAGTCTTATGTTGTTAGTCGAAGTGAGGTTCAATTGTTAGTATATTAAAGTAATCAACAATGTCAGATTCTAATATTTAAAGAACCTTAAATAACCAAGAGAGTGGTGCTCGTAATGGCCATAGTCAACAAGGGAGTTTCACCCCCAATCTGTAGACAAATGACTAAATAGGCTTACCGACCTAGTGACTGCCATAAATGAAAACAGGCAGTGAGCTCGAAATGACCTATATATAAAGCAAGCAAATGAAGTACCTAAGAGAGGCAATGGCCGACCCAGCTAAGTTAATTTCTTAGTTCGACCACCCAGACTTGTAGGAGTGGACAAAGCTACTTGACGAAGACTTACATTGGAGGAGATAGGTGATGAGGAAGAGGAGTACTATGAACTTAAGAAAAGAAATATTCTAGCTCCTAGATTGGAAGGATTGAGGTTGCAGATTCCGAGCTTTACTTGTAATGGCAATGTCGAGGATTATCTTGACTAGGTAAATAAGATAAAAAGCCATAAGAGTGTCATGATGTCCCTAATAATGCCAAAGTGAAACTTTATGTCTTAAAATTTTCAAAGTATGCCACCCTGTAGTGGAAAAATCTGCAAGCTACATAAATACGAAGAAAAGAAGGAGAGAGAGAAATCAGAGACTGGAAGAAATGAAGAGAGTGATGAAAAGAAGATTTGTATTGAGTTACTATTTGTATGATACATTCAAATGACTACAAGAGTTGAGGCAAGGAGGCTTGAGTGTTGATACCTATGTAAAGGAGATTCAAATGTTGATGATTCGCTATGAAGTTGTTAAACTAGAAAACAGGACTATCTTCAGGTTTATTAATGGATTAAAGTGTAAGATTGGAGATATCTTAGAAATGAGGGACATTAGGTCATTATATGAGGCAATCTAAGTTGCTCAAAGAATTAAACGACGTCGAATGAGCAGATTTTAAGCTTCAGTGAGCCGAATTAACCGTAGTTGGTATGTTTCGAGTAGACTTGTACAATTGGAATCAAGTAAGGTCAGTGACGTTTGACCTATTCTAGCTATCAGAGCTAAGGAGAAGGAATCCTCAAGGAGGTTTGAGAAAGGGTAAAGCTCAAGAAGAAAGACCATTGAGATCAAGTACTTTAAGTGCCAAGAATTTGGACACATGGCATCACAGTGTTAGAACATATGAGTGATGGTGATAAAGGGTAAAACGCCAACCATTGAGGTCAGAAGTACTAACGAAGAAGTTGAAGAGTTGAAGGAATCCAAACAAGCTAATCTGTGCAAGGAGGAGGAGGTTATCTATAATGAAGATGGTAACTTTATTCCCATAACCATGGTTCATAAACAAATAATGAACGTAAGTCTTATGCCTTATGACAAACAATGCGAGAACTTACTCCATAATGGATGCAAGGTTAATGGGAAGTTGTTTGCTCTTATAATTGACAATGGAAGTTGTACCAATACAGCGTCTACTTTCATGGTACAACAATTGAAGTTGCCGACTAAACCTTACTTCAAGCATTACAAACTGCATTGGCTTAGTGACAAAGGAGCTTTGCAAGTGGCCAAACAAGTGGCCATGTCGATCTATATTGGCAAGTATCACAACAAAGTTTTATATGATATGTTATCCATGAGTACTTCACATATGCTCTTAAGAAGACCCCAGATTTTTGACAGGCATGTGATGTATGATGGGAGGAGAAATACTTACTCTTTTGAGCATGGGGGAAGAAAGGCGAGGTTGAGCCCCCTGTTGGCTAAATAAGTCAAAACAATTATAGGAATTAACCCCTCCGACCAATCACGCGCAACCGAGTTAAAGGATTCCAAGGACTGGCTCGGAGGATACTAGTTCTAAGCCATAGTCTAACTATCAGATCCTTACATGTATCAGATTTGTCCCTGTTCAACAACAACGCTTTATCCCAAGAGGGGAACTCCAGATTCAAGTACAAGCATCTGGCCTCGAATCAAGCTGACTTCTCTTCAGAAGAACTAATTAGTCCTTGACTTAATTTACATCAAGTCGGCACCTAACTACAAGCATTACTCTGTTTTCACCTACCTTGTACCATATTTCTCCCATCTAGATGCCAAGTGATACGTGTCTTCTAACATAGTATTCTAGAATGATTCTTTCTTTTTCACATTGAATATTCTTTGTCTCTTTTACCTTTATTAATATGTCTTATGTAACCTAGTTGTAGAATACTCTTTTGTCTTTTTATACATGTAAAGTAACTTTAGTAGACGAGTATATAAACCCCCCACTTTCTTGTATGCAGATAATAATCATCTCTTTAATACAAAATTATTCATTTAAGCAACCTTAGTATTCTTGTTATCATTCAACTCATATCTATTCCTTTTAGCAAAGAGTAGTGACGAGTGACCTTTCGGTTTGGATCAGTCTATCATATTTGGTAAATTGTAGGCTAAGTAGTGTGTCATATCCATTTAGTAGCTGCTCGAATTTTGCTAACTTTTATTATTGTTTTTTGCTTGCTTTATTGTGGTGCCTCTCCATGTGTTTGACCTTGGAAACACATCAAACAATGCAGGCTCAGCTTAGCTAAGCCCTAAGAAAGGAGACCTTAGTGATTACACATACTGAGCTCTTTAGAGAGATGAAACATGAAGAGCCAACCTTTTTGTTGGTCTGAAGATTGCTTGAGCTAAAGGCTGTAAATGTTGAACGGCCTGTCGTGGTGAATAACCTATTGAAGGACTTTACCGACCTGTTCCCTAATAAGTTGCTAAAGGGTCTACCTCCAAGTAGAGGAATTGAGTATGTAATAGATCTATAGACTAGAGCCATAGTATCGAACAAGCTAACATATAGGTTGAATCTTGAACAAGCTGTCGAGCTTTAGAGATAAGTACATGAGCTGATGAAGAGAGGATATGTAAGAGAGTCTTTAAGCTCATGCATTGTCCCAGCTATATTGGTGCCAAAGAAAGATGGCATACGATGAATGTGTATAGACAATTAAGCTATCAATTGGATCACCATCAAGTATAGATACCCCATGCCTCAAATTAATGATGTACTTGATGAACTACAAGGAAGAAAGATATTCTTGAAGATTGATCTCATGTCAGGATATCATCAAATTAGAATGTAGGAAGGTGATAAATGGAAGACCACATTCAAGACTCAACATAGGTTATATGGTGGCTAATCATGCCATTTGGATTGTCAAATGTGCCAAGTACATTCAGACGACTAATGAATCATGTACTTTGAAAGTTGATTGGAAAATTTGTTGTTGTTTACTTTGATGATATTCTTATATACAGCCCTGACTTGGAGACTCATTATAAGCACCTCTGAGCTGTTTTGTCAAAACTTTGAACTAAAAAGCTTTATGGAAACCTAAAGAAGTGCAATTTCTACCTACCTAAAGTAATCTTTCTAGGGTTCGTTCTAAGTGGAGGTAGTATACAAGTAGATGAGGTGAAGGTGAAGGCAATTATCAAGTGCCTTATGCCAACCTGTTTTGCTGACGTAAAAAGTTTCTATAGACTAGCATCATTCTATTGTTGATTGATAAAGAACTTCAGTACTATTGTGGGCCCACTTACCGGGCTATCAAAAAAGAACTTTAAGCTTGTGTGACTTCTAGCCATTTGAGCATGGATTAGTGGAAAGTGACCTCCAGTCATACTTTTGTGTCCCATCAAATGCATCCTGAGCTTGTGTGAAGCATTGGTGCATCATATCCATAGTTGCTGTGTGAGAAACCCCTACTCAGCCTTCGACTCTCATATATCTTTTGTGCCATCTTGAGGTTTAAACCCATGTCCTTAGTTACATGTGATAATGGTAACCATGTGTTCATCCACAAATCCGTGTTAGAACCGACAAGGCATGATTGGACAATAGGTTGAAACACTTAGGATCCTTTAAGCTTGAGAAGATGAGGCTATAAGGGATAATGCTCATGACAACGTCATGAATGATGGAGTTCATGGTCATGCTGAGTAATTCATAGTAGAGGTAGTAAAGTATCCATTAAAGGTCATGTTACAATTGTTGGTTGTCGTAGTAGAATCTTTTTATCTCATGTGCATTTAGTAAACAACTGCTCAAGTGAAACCTGAATTCTAAAGAAACAAAGTTCCATCGAATTGCTTCAACTCTTTTATCGATTAGTTGTACCCTTAATCAATGAGATCTCTTCTACCTCCCTAATTTTAAGTTGTTGTGCAGTTAAGCGCAATACTTTGACTAAGTGGCAACAACTAACTATGAGAAAATAAGTTTGTTCCTTCTTATAATGGATTGCTTCAATCTTAATGATTGTGAGAGGGTATTGATAAAAGATGTGATTACTTTAACCTCTCCTTAAGTAATACAATTTTGAATCTGATAATGCTGAGATCATTGTCAAGTGATTGTCTTGTGGTCTAGTTGCCATTTATGGTAATGGATCTACAAGAAAGTCCCTTGTGATTAAGCTAATAAGGATCCTTCGATACTTAAGTTAGTAAGAAGGAAAAACTAGAAACAGTTTTAAGTATTTTAAAATAGATATAAGGAGAGCTAAGGGTTTAGATCTTTGTACCTATGGCTCCATGGCCTATTTATAAGGCATGGAGCTTACTTACTTAAGACAAGTGGTAAGCCATAATTGGCTCTTATGTGTTTGGTGCAGTAAGGTATACGTAGTTTGGGAGGAGATTATATCTTATTATCGGTTAGTGGTACTGGGAAAGGTGTTTGTCACATCAGCGTGAGTAGTCATTATAGTTTAGGTGGTTAAGCATCAAGGTCATACTATAAACTGTTAAGTAGCATTTGATGAAGAAAGTGAAAGAGAGAATAGCAAAGCAACTATGGCATTGAGGTCTTTAGGTCATGTCCTAAGTACCTGGCATGAGTTAGGGGGGGTTAAGGTCGAGGTTGTGAGCCGATTGTAGATTTAGTCGGGCTCAATGAGCTAAGCCACACGAAGATGTTAAGAGGAGCTTTTGAGTTCTTGAAGATGTCAAGGTGAAGGAGTGCTTAAGGTATGCTCGAGCATGTCATGCCGATGTTGGGTAGAATGGGCAGTGCATTCCTTTAAGCATGGCCTAAGAGTCGTGCTCAGGGGGATCTAAGTAAGTTGTTGGATTTGGGTTAAAGTAGATTCACAAGTAGGTGGGGAGGGGTAGGGTAGGGGGTGCAAACCAATCATGCTATTGAGGGAAGCTGAACCACTAACTTAGAGAGGAGCTCGGGGGGCACTCGAGTAGGTAGGGGCACTTGAACTTAAGCCTTTGGAGCTTAGTCCTAGAAAGGCCTATCAATAGAATCTATTGCACCTCAAGAGCAATAATATGGTCAATGAATATTGGTCAATGTAAAGAGGTCACTTTAACCTTTCTTAGAAGAGATTGTTTTGATCTTGATGATT
This sequence comes from Lumnitzera littorea, assembly GCA_024138015.1. Taxonomy (NCBI): domain Eukaryota; kingdom Viridiplantae; phylum Streptophyta; class Magnoliopsida; order Myrtales; family Combretaceae; genus Lumnitzera; species Lumnitzera littorea. Next base: position 131,051,368 of record JAMXBB010000001.1, on the reverse strand, counting down.
TTAAGCATAACATTTACGTAAGCCATGATTATTATGATAAGATCGCTTTTATTTTTCATAGTTGAGATTGTTCTTATCTTTATGGCTGGAAGAAAGGTGTTTCCACCAACCATAACTAATATGATGTGACCATTTCAATCTTTCATAGCTAAGATTGCTTCAATCTTATTAATAAACTTGCAAAAAGGCATTAATACCCACCATACGTTTACATGAGAAGTTTTAACTAAACAACATTTTTTACCTATGATAAGAACGCTTTAATTTCAAAATTTGGGGAAAAGGTGTTACAGTTGCCATGTTAATTCTGAAATCACTTCAATTGTATATAGCTCAAATAACTTTGATCTTGATTAATAAATTTAAAAAGGCATTAAGCTTGTTACATGCCCAAGTTATAACTTAAACTTAATAACATTAGCTGCTATGATAAGATTGCATCGATATTTTACGAATTCCATCATTGAAACCAAACAAAACCTTCAAAATGAGTTGAGTTTTGTAATTCATTACTTTCTATTTAGTAATACTCGATAAATGCCCAATATTTATGGTTTTGCCATACGTAGTCTTTCTATAGACATTCTAATGTGATAAGCATTTGCTAAAATAGTAAAGTAATATTATGTGTTGTTGATTGGTAGTTTACCAATTATATTCGATGTATAATTACAAATTTGCAATTAAAATTTCTTCAAAGTGATTAATAGTTATTATAGACAAATATCCTATGTGTATACATTAAGATAGTTTTTTTTTTTTTCCAAGCATCACAAATTTTCAAGAATAATTTCCATGACAATACTAATATGTTTTTCTCTTCACGTTAGTGATCATCAAGTATGTCTGAAATTACCTCCTTCATTCATATTAAGCTCCTTTCTAAAAGAAAAAAAAAAAGCATAAATAAATAAATTGGACCTTGCATTATTAAGGACAATAAAGGAATGGTTCCACCTTCCCATGGAAAAAAAAAAAAAAACCTAATACCATATGAATAGATTAGTAGCAACCAACACTCACTCACCATCATTATCTCTCCTCCCTTATCTCCTCTCATCTCATAATCACCCTTTAACCCTCGCCATCACACTCGTTTATCATCTCACAAACACACATTCATCCTCACCATCCATCATAAAGGGAAGGTCCAAACTAAAGCTAATCTTGGTAATATAGAGAGGATATGTTACCAAGATCCTTCAATGATATTAGATCTTAGATGTTAGATCTTTCGATTTAACTTGTCAATTCATAGATTAGGAAAAACTTTGTTGGATAATTAATTAAATTGATGACATATACAAACTCTTATATTGTTGTTGTTTATTTCTTTCATTTTATTTTTCTCTCTAATATACTTTTTTAAACCTCTATTATGGTTTTGTTTCTTATTTTTGTTGATTTATCTACTGTCAATAGTAATAATGTTCTAGCGTCTCATATAAGGAAGCTGAAGCTAATTATGTGCATTTACTAAACATATTAGTTCCTTTAAAAATTTAAGTCTAAGAAATATTTCATCAATATTGGTTATAAAAATTTGCCATAGAGCTTAGATAGAAACACTTGAAGAAGATATAAACTAATACCACTCATGTTCGAATATAATTAATAGTTACACCACACTATATATATAATTAATATAAAAACAATCTATTATTACTATCACATATTTGAATATAATAAATAGTTATACGGCATTATATATATATATATATATAGCATGAATTATCCAGCCGGTCTTTCGTTTAGGAGGTAAGTGTTAAATTTTAAAAAACCTTGAAGTCCTTTTGTAAATTCTAAAATTTTCAAGACTGATCTTATAACATACATGAATTTCATAATCATGGTAATGGTCAAATAGTGAATTTAACGGGCTAACGGAGCTAAAATGCAGTGTATCCTCGTCTAAATGTCACAAAGTTCCAATTGAGCCATCCACGGATGGTAATATTACCAGTACCGCCTTGGTTCCTCCTCGATCTCCCTATGTTATGTTGCCACGTTTGTGGCCTCGCGATACGAGAAAGGGGAAGGTTTCAAGTAGCACAAGTTGCCGTACAGAAGAACACGACCGTGACACAATTCAGTACAAATAAGCAGCCTCGAACTTAGACGTAGTTTTGAAAAGTGACCGCCCCATCCCAACAGCGTCTCCATTCTTCACTGCCAGTAGCCATCCCTCCAATATATATACATATACTTTATATCATGTTGGCCCACTTGGATGACTGATCTATCTTATGGGACCCATCCTCCTACGCAAACCTTTTTCAAGGCTGCACTGCTGGCATCAGCCATGTCAGCTTATATATTGATGTTTTTAGGCCATCGTTAAACGGGGCTGAAAGTTGTCTAGTTTCTTTGGAACTAGGTGGTTGGGAAGGAATTGGTTTTAGGAAACAGTCACAGAATAATAAATTCCATCTCATTCAAGTGAATCTTAGATTTATTTATAGAAAAAAATCTACCTATAATTTATTATATTTACAGAACATATATATATATATATATATATATATAAGATTCTATTAAGAAGCATGTCATGACAATTTTGATATATAATATGAATAAGATTTATATCTTATGGAATATAATTTACAAGAATAACTATTTATCAATAAATTACATGTTAAGAGAATTTCATTTAGCTAAATAATAATTTTTAATGAATCAAATTTAATTTTTGCACTTTCCCTTGAAAGTTTACTATATGTATTGCATAAAGTCCATTATTGAAATTGTTTAAATGTACGAAAAGTCTTCGAATCAATTAGAACAGTGCAATTATGAATAAAATAAAAAAGATAAGAGGAAAAACTGGATAGAGAGAAAGGTCACCGGAAATCATTTGAAAGAAAGAAAAAGAAATAACAAAAGTTAAAAAGAGAAAAAAAAAAAAAAAACTTAAAATCAAAGTATAGACTTAAAAGGGGGAAGAAAGGGGGGAGGGTTGGGTGGGTGAAATAATCGGTTTAATAGGAATTTAGGAAAAAATATTTAATATATATTATATGTCACGTGTTATATATATATATTATGTAAATATTAATAACATATTAATATTTATAATAATAAAAGAAATAATTTTTAAATTTATTATTATATGTGATTTGATTGATATTTATATATTATATGTATATAACTTATGACATATATTATCCACTATATTATTTCTTGAAATGAAAACCTTGATAGCTATGCGTGGGCTGCATGCCTTAGCCGTTATATAGGATCATGCAATTTATTATAACAGGTTTTTCTTCTCCTTTTCTAAATAGATCCATAACTCTCTTTTTTTTTTTTCGGGAAGTTTAATGGACCAAGACCGTTCGGATCCCTCTAAGGACATCCTTAAGAATTGGTACTTCTAATTCTTTTTTCACTTATAATTTTTTCTTATGCAACAGTTTTTATTGTTCTTTTTTTTTTTTTCCAACCATAAAAGTATTATTTACTAAAAACATCAATTTTTAGGGATGCAAGCATGTAGATCTTTATAGGGTAGCCCACTTGCACAATATGATAATTGTCCTATAAGGTAATTCCTTATAGGATTTTGTGTCTTATTTCAAAACTTTGTGGACTTTTGGATTTCAAGACAAATAAAATTTGATAAGAAACTAAAACATGATAAAATATTATATGATCAATTAATATTGATATTTAAAGTATATATATATATATATATATGTATGTAAGCAAATGAATCCGTATAGCGGCCGATCTACCTAAGTAACAATTACCTTATTGAGTAATTCCCTATAAGGTTTTTGTTTGGGTTATGGGTATAAGAAAGTAAGAAAAACCTATAGGATTAGATTTTGAGAAACCCTACAAAATATTATAATGGGTTTGAGTTTTATAAATCTGATTCCAAACTTATCTAGGATTGCATTCCTATTGTTCTCATAATATGAAGTTTGTAGGAATAAGATTAAGAGGTTTCTAAAAGGGAAAATTCCTTGTATTGTTAATATAATATAATATTTTAGAAACTCTACATTGATTTAGAGTCGGTACAAACTCTAAGGAAAGTGTGGTTTTCCTTAATGTGCCACAAAAGAAACTTAAGGATCTGGCTATTATATCCTAAGAATTCTATATTGTGGGACTTAACATTTCCTCCACTAAATAATACATTTAGGTTTTGCAAAAAAGAAAAAAGACAAAAGCTATGTGCAACTTTTAAAGAGAGGTGAGAAAAAAAATTATAAGCGTTAGTCCTTGGTAGAGGACTAGTCCCTCCTTAGAGAATTGGCTTTATGTCGCAAGGATGTTGGGTCTTTCCATGATGGTGCCTAGCTTAGGAACTGTGTCAAACCACCAAAAATTAAGATGGCGAGGGGTGAGTTTATTCAAAGAGCTCCTTAAAGTATCATATTTGTACTTTAAAATCACTACAACAAAATAGAATAATTGGAAGTATAAAATATCGGCAGCTTTTGAATACTTATTATTAGTTTTCAATTTGTAATAGTAATTTTATTTTTAATAAAATTTTCATCTTAATTTTTTCTTATTGTAGCAATATAATGCACATTAGAACACTTTCTAAACTTTGCAATATGAAAACCGGCTCAAAATACAACATACTGCTTTGTATCTCAACAATTTTTTCTTTTTCTTTTTGCCCAAATATCTCAACACTTTAACAACCATAATTTGTAGCTGTTTAAATATTTTAGACATACCATAGTAGTGATTTTTTGTGATGAGTATTATTAAAGTGTCCCTAATGTAAATTCTATTCCTATTATGGGGGACGATATCGCTATTTTAAACACTTACTAAAAAGAGATAATGCTGCTATAAATTTACAAAACAATAATTGTTAACAAGCTTCTTTGTAGTCTTGATTCCTTTTTGTAGCGAAGTTAGTTAAATTATGGACCTTTCCGTTTTAATAGTGACATCTTGGATTTGATTTATTTCATAATATTGTTATATCCCATCAATTACTAACTTTGATAATTACTTGAATCATTTTTAAAAAAAGACAACAATTGTGATGATCTATAAGTAGATAGACAAATGAACAATCGACTATATGTGGCAATGTAAGAATTGGAAATATTGGTGAATTCGGTCTGTAATCTATCAAACGGCAAGTTGCATATATATTATTAAGAAAAACTGTGCGTTTGCGTTAGGGAACATGACAAGAACAAATACTCATACATCCGTCCACGGCATCAAAATGCTTATCGACAAAAATAACAATAACTAGGACATAGTTTGATTTCTTCCTTCTACTATTATCCATAGTGTTCATTGCACATCGGATCATGGAACCTATAGGACTTTGTAATTTTGAAAAAGACATTACACCTGAAGTGATGATATGTTTCGCTCACCCTTTAAGGTACCATCCCCTTAAAGTATGGTCGGCCGTTGGCCAATATCCACTTGTTGGGTTAGAATTTGTTTGTTCGTCTTTTTCTTGTTTTAGTTTTACTTTCCATCGTTTCACGCTGCTCTATTTTTTTTTTTTTCACCTCAGAATCTTTAATGAAAATAAATTTTGTGGAGTGTGATGTGACACGACACTATTCTAGATGGTAAGAAAATATTAAAGTAAGATAAGAAAGTGCTGTTTAGTTTCATGTGATCTTTATTTTGCAACATTCTTAAGGTCTAAAACGAATTGGATTAGTTGCAAGTAAGATTATAATTACACCAAAACTTTGGAGAATTAGAAGTGCCTTTGCATTATGATCACATAGCATAGCAAACAATAGATATATCTCTCGTATGATCATGTTATTTCGAATCAAAACGAACTTGGTACAGCATACATGTACAGCACATCCTCTCCAAACTTCTCAAGATAAGATCAAGTAATCTTCCCACACTTTGTCGATTTGTTACAAATTAAAACCCTAAGAATAAAAATTAATTGTAATATAACAGATGAAGAACAAATCGATATTAAAGAATGTATACATTGTCTCCTGTGTTCATGCACGCAGTGCTAAAACACTCAAATCTTCTGGTCCCATCAAATATTTCATTAACACCATTCCAAAAAACAACAAAAGAAGCAACATTTTGCTGTCTGTTGATGAGCAAAAACAAAACCCAAAGAGAAACATAAAATATGCGCTTGTTTGTGAATTATACGACTCATGATATGTAGGGGTCCCTTGAAGCTTTTACATGTTGCCGTATTTCATTCTTCAGTCTGTTGGAGGTTTAGGACAATGAGATCTGAAACACAAGTGCCAAGATTCTCAAAACCTAGCATGTAGGGATCATGTGAATTGGATATTAGAGTGGATGCATCCCCACCACCCTCGAGCATGCACATGGACCCATCAATAGGGTTTATTTCTTAGCCCATCTTGACCGTTCAAAAATTATGTGATGACCTTGTTAATAGTGACTTTAGACCTAGGAAATCTTTTAAGGTTATTGTAATGAAAATGATTGGTGTCCTTATTAAGTACCACACGTCCTAATTTCATGCATCTCATTAGAAAATTGGGCTAAAGTTTCAATTGTTTAGGAAACTTAATGTTGCTGATTATTATATATTAGGAACGACAGTTCTTGGCATTTTGTTTTGGAAATTATATAAAGTTAAAAGGGAAAGATGTGGGGTATCCTTTGCACATGGGGTATGGTCAGACTGAAGAATAGAAAATGATTGCTTTGGAGAGATAAAGTAGTTCTTTATTATTTATTGGGAAACAAAAGCATCTTCTAAGCTTTTCTTCTAAGCATGCTAAAATGCTAAAAACAATGGGTTTATACTCAATTAAAAAATTTATAAGACAAGAAATTTTCCTTTGTTCAATTTGCAGTTATGATTAAATTTTGATTGTTTAAACAAGTTAGATTAATGATAACTCAACTATATAAATAAAGATTATCAAAACTTCTATAATATAATATTATGAATGTTAATATTTTAACGGGATGAATCATATTTAAATTTATTTTTTTTTATAATTATTAAACAAAGAAAAGAAAATTATTACCCTTACAAGTTCTAACAAAAGTTATTTTTAAAAAAAAAATAGAAATAAAGATTCTTGAGTAAAGTTCAACTACTTCTAAAGAAAGAACCTTTTGTTTCAAACCTTGCATGTGGTGATAGAGGTGTGCACTAGGCTAAATCAATTCGAAACTGGTCTTGAATCATTGATTCACGAGTCTGTATGATAAACCGTCATCGGCCCGTGAGTTAGCGGTTCTAGACCAGTTTGAGACTATTAAACCGTTTTTTTTAATATTTAATTTTTTAATATATTAATAATTTTTAATAATATAATCTCTTTTCTCTCTCTCTCTCTTTTTTAAGTTTACTAATAATTAATCATTTCTAATTTTTTTTATTAATTTTTTACTTAATGCGATTCCTACTTTTTATTTTTTTTCTTAAATTTTATTTTTTTCTCATATTCAAATTCTTAATATTTGATAATTTTTACAAAAATGATTTATATTAATTGAAATTGAATTTGAATTTGAATTTTCTATTTATATTTAACATATAATTAACTTATAATTAGTCATTTATCATTAGTTTAATAATATTATTTTTTAAAAAATGATCTTTTATTATTGTAAATAAAATAGTTTTGATATACAATGATTTATTAAATATTATCAAATTATTTTTTTTCAATTTAGTTACCTCTCTATTCTCTTTCTCATTCTTTTTTTTTTTTTAAGAGAGTGAATCGATTGATTCAAAGTGGTTTCGTTTTCTTAAAGCGCTTAGGCCCTTAAAGCTCGGTGATTCGTCAAGATGGTTTGGCCTGCCCATTTCTTAATCGATTCGAGTTTCGAAACCAACTATTACCCTTTCGTTCCAGATTCAATTCCCGAATTCGTGTGTTAAAAAGCATCCCGCACGTACAACGCAAAATATGTTCTTTTCCTTATCTGGACGGCGGGTTTCTCCATTGTAACTATAATACATTAAAGAAACAAAATAAAATAGACTTCAACACAAATATAGCAATGCAGATTCGATGTTCTTCGAATTTCAACCATCCGGTAACATCTCTCTCAAGTTATATATGTGATAAGTGGGATATGAAAAACATATGCAACACATTTAATAAGATGCCGACATATTTAAGATATCTAGTTAGGATGAGTTACTCCGATAAATGGATTCTAAGTATGGAATTTATAATCTACTTGATAATGGTTCATTTCTAGAACTTTTAGAATGTAAAACCTACCACTACTATAAAAACAGCTTGAAACTGAACTGAACAGTTCCATTCCAGTTTCTAAGTAAATTGATAATTGTATTGTACTCAATGGAAACAAGTATTCTAATAAGATAAGAAAATTTTGAAGAAAAATATTTGACTTTGTTGACAAGTTACATAATCCCTCTATCCCCTTTCTTCCTTTTTACTTTATGCAAATATTTAAGGGATGCTAATTTGTGCTTTGAAAAAGTAAATAATTAATTTATTTTGCATTAATGCCCCTACTTAAGAGATATAAGTAGTGATTTTCCTTGAAACTATGAGTTACCCGTTTTCATGAGTCCTTTCATTTGGATGGGTGAGGCAGATTCGCACAAGAACTCAAGAATTGAATTGGTGAGTTTTATTATTTGGAAGTCTTGAATTGAATCGGATTCATTTACCAACTAAGTTGGTCTTAAACCCACCTACCAATTCCCTTCGAGCCGATTCATTAGGTGACCGTCTTATTTTGTTTATCTCTATGTCCAGTAAAAACACCTCATAGTATTCTATTAAGTTCGATTGGAGAAGTAGATAACATCCACTTTATGACCCTTCAATTGTTTGACATTTTCGTTGTTGCATTTTGAGATTTTTAAGAATGCATTTCTACTTATTTTGTCCGTGCTTTTAAAACATCCATGAATAAAAATTTTAAAGTTCAATAACATAATATGTTTTAATATGGTTACTAAAATTTTTTCGCCAATGCTTATGTTTTAACGGAGATATTAGAGGTGTAAAACTGATCCTATTCTAACTCAATAATAGGGGAATAGCATCTCATATATTATACATATTTCTACTTTATGACCCTTCAATTGTTTGACATTTCCCTTATTGTATTTTGAGATTTTTAAAAATGCATTTTTGCTTATTCTGTTTGTGCTTTTAAAACATCCATGAATAAAAAATTTAAAGTTCAATAATATAATATGTTTTAATATGGTTATGAAAATTTTTTTGCCAATGCTTATGTTTTAAATAGAGGTGTAAAACCAATCCTATTCTAACTCAATAGGGGAATAGCATGTCATTATTATACATACATATATATATATATATACTAGCAAAGGTTACACCAACAATGCGTGTGCAAATTAAAAAATGTTAGATATGCAAAATATAAATTGCATATTAACTACACTATTAATTATATGCAAGAGTATACGTAAGATCTAGCTCGTCTTTCTAATACGTTATTTGCTTTCAATCTTGTAAAACTTCTAGGTGTTTCATGCTTTAGAGATGAAAATATTGTATATATTTTCGATCTACACTATTAATTGATATATTGTTAATTTCACTAATGATCAAATCTTTGACCTGAAAGAAATTTCCAGTGGCAAATTACATCTAAAGTCTATTTTTCTCATGTGGCTGCCTTGAAAAAAATTCCCACGACACATTATCTATATATATATCTATTGTAGCTTTGTATTTCATGATTTATTTAAATTCTTCAAGATGAAAAGAAAAAAAAAACATGAGAAAAAAAATAATATAGACACCTAACAAAATTCCATGGTTAATTTGTATTTTAGTGAAATTTCAATATAGGTTACCATTTTATAGAGTTATTTTTATCTCTATACTTTATAGTAGTGAAATTTAAATAATAAATACAATAAAAAGATACGCTTCAACTAATTTATGCATAAGATGTAGAAAAAATAGACAATCTATATATAATATGCAAAAATGTACACATTTAATTAATTATGTAATACATATATTAAATAATACGTAATACAGACACAAAACAAAGTAACAGTACAAAAGATTTGCCCCATATCAAATGCCTTCTGCGATTTTTGCAATAAACAATGTTTTCAATTCAAGTCTATTTTTCAAAAGCGAGTCAATAATGATGGTTGATGTAAAGTAGTAATTTGTAATAGTGATTTTTCATAAACACAATTATTACTCAAAGCAATGACATGATAAAAGTATATCAATTATATTCAAATTCTTAAGCTTTAATGACAATGCAGAAATACCAAAATTAGTACACGAAGAGTTTTGACGAAATGGCCACTTATTAGGATAACTTATGCTTAACTCTTGGAGATTAGGGAAAAATCTATAATAAAAGCCAAATCGTTATTATCTAAAACACCGTGTTTCAATTAGTGGTTCATGGCAAAACACTAACCTCTATGGTTAAAAGAAGATAATTTTTTGGAAGCTTCACTTCTTGATAATGCGAATATGCAAACCTATCATCAAAAGCGAAAAAAAAAAACCCAAAATTTTTTTTCGCTTAAACATAAAGAATATGACATCAAAGGTGAAAAATAATTTGGAAGTATTCATTCTAAATATGAAACTTAGTTAAACATACAGTTTGCAGAATCACATGTGGTGTTTATATTTTAAGTTGAAAACATTGTAGAACGATGCAGTTAAGGAATTATGGAAATGATCACTAAACCAATAGAATGCCCATAATAAGAGCATAGGAATCCTTCATTATCTGTTATTAGTAATAAGCATCCTTTAATAGATTAAGTGCATGTAGAAAATGAACAACTGAATATGGTAATTGTAGATAAAATTGAAGTTGAAGAAATAATAAATCAAAATAGAACTGAGAATATCAAAATTTCAACTATGAAAAGGTAAAAGAGAACTAAGATAGACTAAGAGATTTGTAAGGGAAGTAAAAGAAAAAAACGAAGAAAAAATAAATAACAAAACGTGAAATTGTAAAAAGGTAGATCCATCTAGAAACTACAATCTTCCATCAAGAATATCCGAATTTAAGAGGTTATGTATAGAATTTGAACGAACAAAACAAGAAATTATATATTTGTAAGATTTTGTGTGTATGCTCGTGCAATGGGAAAAGCAAGGAGTAGACGACTAGCTTTTATCATCTTCTTTCTTCCAACTCAAAATCAATTATCATGATATTACCATTTCAAGCCCCTGCATTAGTAAGTAGTAAGTGTCTGGAGAAATTTATGGGAAGTAGTTATCAATAGAAGGAGGGAGCGAGATAAAAGCGACAAATGGAGAACAAACCGAGAGAGAGAGAGAGAAGAAAGTGATGATTGAGATTGGGCCACGATTGTTTTGAGATTTGGAGAGGTTAATAAAAAAAAGTGAGTTGCTGAAATTACCTATAGTATAAAATATTTATAATTTATAAAGTTATTTTTGTATTGGTTTTTTTTTATTATATTATATTACATTAGGAGTTTGAATGATAATTTTAACAGTAAAATTCAATAGACAGTTATTTAAGCTCCAAAAGGCTTTAATAAGATAAATATATATATATATATATGAAGTATAAGTACCTTTATGTGTTGTATAAAATGTGTTTGAGCTTCAATTATATAATTATATATCTTAATATTAATTTGATTTGCAACAAAAGCTCAAAATTCAAATTTACTAAATTTTTTTGCCAGTTGCAAGGTCATATAATATTTAAAACTGTTTCTATCACATCATTCATTTCAGGGATTTCTGTGTGCTTTTGTTTTTTCCCATATAGTAACTAGGAAGGCATGACTAATGCTGATGAACAATTTTTTTTTTTTTTTTTTGGTTTTTTGTGCAGTCAATGTTTCTCAGACACCCAGTTAATACAGTCAACAAGATAATATATATTAGAGGGTATTAATTAACACTGCAGATAGCAACATAAAATAGGTCAAATGAAGAAATATGGAAAACGTCAGTGAGTGCTTCGGAGGAATTTGTTAATAAATCAAATAAAATTAAATTTTCATCTATATATATGTAAACTATATAATAAATAATTGAAGGCGTGAAAATTATCTCTTATTTCTTAAATAGTGTTTTCAAACTATCATTGAAAATGATTTAATATACATGGAGAACAATTTATCCATTGCTACTAATAATTTCAGAGAATCAATTATTCTAAATTTAAAGGAAAATTTGATTTCACCTTTCAAAAAATAGAATTGCAATTACATTCTACTTCATTAGTGATACTTACTTAGATAGTTTTTTAACCTTGTTAATATATATTTATCCTATACCCGAATTAAGAGTATTATTGATTAAAAAAACTAAATATACATTGATCTCTATCCTGCATTTATTATCACCAAACATAATATAGTAATAGAATCAACGAATAATGAATATTTTCAAGCATAGCAATTGAATCCATTTTAGGTTATTTGTGCGTATTTGACGTCATACAAATGTTGCACGTATGCCCAAAAATATGCCGTTGAAATCTTGATGGTCAGAAGCGAAGTGGCTCGTGACTCGGGAATCGTGACCGCTGCTTCACTAGATAATATAACTGCCAGATAATATGTATGATTTTTGTACCGTTCTATATTATTTTTTATGAAACCGATTCAATGTTTATTTTATTTTTAATTTATTTTACTTTAAATTTAAATGATTAAATAAAATTTAAATTTAATGATTTAAATTTAATAAAATAAAGATAAATAATTAGATAAAAAAAAAAACAAGATGGATTTTATTAAAATTGCTGACGGAACCGGATATATTATGTACTTTGGATTTCTGACTTTACTGAACCGTTATATATCGGATCTATGGGCTACTTCTTTGGGTTCTTCGGTTCCCAAGAAATTGTCTACAATTGACTGCACCAACACACTTTAAGGACGCCCCGTCAAAATTGCGAATGTCGATAGCCTGGTAGACTTTGATTTATTTATTTATTTATTATATGCTTTAATCGGAAAGAGTGATGAATAATCCATTAATTAAACAGCCGTCTTCATTGAACACAATCGTGACATAACTGCCTAATCGTTGAAAAGAAATTGGAATTTATATAATTCTTAAAGATTTGTAATTGCTCGGTAGTAGGTTGATCACTTGGCATAGCAAGATCATCTTTTCCCGTCACATTCAAGAGGGAAAGAATTAAGAGGGGATAAAAACGAAAGAAAAGGAAAAGAATTAAGGAAGGAAAGAAAATGTAAGAAAACTTTCTAACGTAGCTTTTTATTTTATTAAAATACCTAAAGAATCTCTACATCTTAAAAACATGTTTTTATTTTGAGGATAAATTTATTAATTTAGAAGAACTCCCTACAAATTAGAAAGAAATTATTTTGATGGGTAAAAGAGAAAGTTTTCTTCCTTGCATCTATTCCTTCCCATTTTCTTTCCTTTTTCCCAACAAGGGAAAGGAAAACTTTTCTTTCAAAATCCTCCCATTTCCTTCCTTCAATCCAAACATAGTGTTAGTTGGGATGAAATTGGAGGAAAATAATTCAAGATGAAAGAAGATAACCAGAAAAATATATATAAATTCTCTTGTTTAAATAAGGAAAAAAATTCAAAAAATTGAAAATGGAAGAGAAAAGTTAAAACTATATTATTTTGTTTTGACAAAATGTCGTAAAAATTCATACAATCTAAAGATGAGTTTTTATCTCAACTGTAAAGTAAAATTTTTCCTTGAATTGCTTCTCATTTCTTCCGAAATACGGAGACAACACTTATTATGGATCCATTGAGAATATTTTCCTCTTATATTAATTACTTACCCTTTTTCTTCCATTTCAAAATAAGGAAAAATATCTAAAAATCTCACTTTCCTTCTTGTTCTAATTCTTTTCCTCGCTACAAGCCTATAGTTTAGCAAAGAAAGCTCAATTATAGTAATAGGGACTTTATTATCTAAGTGTTCCGGCATTATTTAAAACTTGCATGTGAAAGTTTCTATACCACGATGCACCGGGCTATTAGTATTTAGCACTTTCTTTTGATTTGTGGCATTATGTCACATTTGGTACATAGAAACCATATAGAATAAAATAAATTGGAATGTATTGCAATGGGATGCAAATAAGACTAGAGTGACAAATCTATTCATGTGTTTAAAAATATTTATGGAATGGAATTGGATGGAATATGTATATAAGAGTACTTATAAAAACACCTTTAATTATTTGATGTCATAATTAGCTTGAATTCTCTTTTGAAGTTGAAATCACCAATTCCTTAGAATTATGATCCACCATAAAAAAAAATCTAAACATGGTAAAAAAGAAATGAAACCCAAAATCACAATTCCATTCCATATCAATTCCCGCATATGAATCATGACATTATACATTGTTTAAGATATTCCTTTTAATTAGCTACAAATAGTTATAGATTGTCTCTTTGCTAATATTACATTGCATTTTGGGGATCAAACTTTTCATTAGAACTTATAAAATCCTAGCCTAGTAAAATCCTACAAGTTTAAGTGATTTAATGATAGATATTGAGCGTAATAAGATAGATTTTGGTTTTAAATTTATGAACGTACTTTAAGATAATGAATAAATACAACCTCTTACCATCCTTAAACCTAGATTTTATATTTTAGATGATTTTGTTGCACATTAATATAACATCCGTAGTGAGTACAATTAAATTTTGTACATTATGTCTAGTAAATAAGTATTGGAATAATCCACTCCATATAAACCATTAGTTTAAATGTAAATAAATAGCTTGTTGTAAGCAACTTGTTCATAAATAGTAGGAGAAATTGTAAATAATTGACCTAATTTTTGACCTAGATGTAGATTTACCTCCTAAAGTTTTAAATATTGTAAATCATCCTCTTAAACTTTGATTAATTTACAACATAAATGACAAATGACATTTCATTTTTAGTTTAAAAAGAATCATACTATAATTAAAGTTTATGGGGTTTCAAAGTACACTTTGATAAATTCAAAAGATATTTTTGCACTAAGGTAAAAGTTAGGGGAGTTAATTTACAACATTTGGTGATTATTTGCTAATTTATCGAAGTTTAAGAGAATTATTTACAACATTTGAAATTTAGAAGGTAAATTCACATTTATATCAAAGTTTTGGGGGAAAATATTTTCCCTAAATATTCTTAAGTATCACGAAGGAAAACTATTACTGTATAAATGATGGAAATGAGTTTTAATTTATATTTACAATAAGGTAAATTTATATTGTGAAAGTTATTAATCAATAGGTGTAAAATTATCTATATTATTTCATTAATTTATTTTTTACCATTTTACAACTAATAAATAAATAAATGTTTATGGATTTTTTGTGATATTTTGCAACATTTACAAGCTATATAATTTAAGATGATTGAGGAACATTATAGAGTAGCTTCTATATTCTAATTATAAAATTTAAAAACTTATAGATATAAAGTAAGGTATAGAAGAATGTTTCCTTTTACTATTTTAGACTCTATTACACCTAGTTAAGATTATCATGCAGTAATTGGAACTTTAAAAATAACATCTAAATTTTCATCTTTGGTTGTATAACCACAATATCATAAGCCAAAGTAACTAATAATAGTCTAATATCAAAATTATAGTAAAAAGGGAGGCAATAACCTAAAGAAATACAAGTCATAAGACTTTATTAGGAGTAAGAAGATCCATTGATAGCTATTTTCATTTTTATTTATCATAAAGAAAAAGTTCAAGAGGAATCATGAACCTTTAATGGTACATTTGTTTGACTTCAGAAAGTAGAGTAGAATATCTATTCTTTTCCTAAAAATCTAAGCTTATGCATGGTTGGTAAAATAACTATTTTATGAAATTGTTATCCTTGCCAAATTTGAAACTACAATATCTTTACTAATCTAAGGAAACAATTATCCTATGGCTTTTTCAACATATTTTTACATTAATTCATAAGATCTTAAAGAACTATAAGAAATTATTATTATTTATTTGTTCCATTTCTTGATAATTGCAATTCTATACTTACCCTTCTTCATTTAAACCAAATATATCATGAGAGTCCTATGAATTGAATTTTCAACCTTTCATACTTACACTTGAATTATTGACATTCACAATACATTTAAGTCCTTGATGTTTTTAAAGAAACATGAAATACAATAGATAACATTGAGTCTAAAAGATTAACATGGAAAATTTTGATTAAGTTTTTTCCATGTTGTGCCATATTGGCATTTCAAACCCTATATTTGATTTTCTTCGTGGTCCCATTTACACCAGTTTTTACAAATTTTCTTCTTCTTCTTCTTCTTCTTTTCTTTTTTTAATACATAAATTGGCTAACAATGATGAGATATGGTTACGAGATAGGAAGCTTACTCTTTGTGCAGTGCCCATGTAGTGCCCAACCATCCTTAGATTCTCTCTCTCTTTTTTCTCAAGATTCTAGATAACCAGTTAGCTTTCTCTTCATGTTTCTCCATTTTTGTTCTGAGCCCTTTCTTCTCGACGGGAGAGTCCTATTGCCTCTATTGCAATACTGCATAAGTTTATGAGGTTCAACTTAACCAACTAGTCTCTATTTGCTTGGCTTAATTAGAAGAGTAACATAAGCTTTCAACCAATGCTCATGAGGGGCCAAAATTGTCTAAGAAATAAACCTACTCCCAAAACAAACTACTTAATTAATGCCACTTACTTTGTTATAAACTTAAGTTAAATACCTCAAAATGGCTTTTAAAGTTATGGGCTGAAATATTTTCCCTTACCTAAATTCATGACATCCACTCGATACGTTTATCTACACTGAAAAGATCCCCAACCCTATTCTTTTAGTTGTTTAACTCTAACCAAGATCATCTATGCTAAGCTTTCAAGCTTCCATAAGATCCCTTAAGCCTTCACCCATTCCTTTATCCTCTAAGATTGGTTGGCGTTGAGTAGCTCAATAGTAAGATTTGCCTACAAAACTAAATCTATAGATAGTTTGGTCAAATTCTTGTGATAAAGCAACTCATGACACAATTGCCCCTTATCAAAAGTGTCCACTTTGGTGGCAATTCCCCCTCTCGACCTTAATTTACATAAGCCCAATTGCCAATAATAACTATTTCTATATATAACTACTTTTCACTCCACTCTTTTAACAAGAAGGATGAATTTACAATACATTTGGGAAAATAGGAAGGAAAGCTTGGCTTGGCTTGACTTGCCATTTAAAATTTAAGCAAAAACTAGGAATCCAAGGGATCATTAAATGCCATATCACATTCTATGAAAAATTTAACCTTTTAGAACCTTTATACGTTATTCCTAAGGTTTTAAACTACCAACTTCATAAATTCTTTTACATTATTAGTGAGACTTGCTTTTAATATTAAAATGAATAAAAGATCGAGAATAGCTAATATACTAAAAACCTCGTCAAAGTAGAAAAAAGAAATGTATAACTTTACTAGGTCCTTATATAAGGACTTACTAAATTATAAGGAACTCCCTCCAATGCTTAGGAATTAGGAATTCATTAGGTAAGTCATTATAAGGTACTTAACAAGATACGAATCCTATAAGGTATTGCTCTACAAAGTTTTTATAGGATCTTAGGATATGATTAAGACCCTATAAGGCTTAGGGTCTGATGTGCCTAGGAGCTGAGTTAATTACTAGGACTTATTGTAGAAGCTGTAATCAAGTAAATCCTTTAAGATATTGAAGAAGAGATGAATAGAATAGTAAACATAGTAGCTTCTGTGGAGCTTCTCAGAGGATATGATACATTAATGAACACAATACGACTTAGTACTTCGCTTGATATGATACACAAGCTAATACTAATGTCTATTCACCACTAATCTTGAACTACTTGATAAGATTAGATAAGAGTGTAGGAGAAAATGTACTCAAAGAAGGGTATCTTGCAAAAATTTAAAATATTCATTAAGTATAAAGGTGTAAGATGGTTTCAACTACAAAAGATAAAAGACTATTTATAGTAAGTTTATAAGGCAATAAGGAAATATGTTCAATTACAATAAAGGGTAATACAATGACACTAGCTTAGTACATTGCTAAAAGGGTAAAAAGGGACAAATAGTACATAGAAATATAGTACAATGTTAGAAAAAGGGAATGACAATTAGCATGCCATGATTGGGACTACGTTCTAGGATATTGAGGCATTATGGCTGAGCTAAGTTGATGTTAGTGTTGCTATTAAGGAGTTATATTAAGAGCACCGATAGGATTACGCTGCAGTTTAGTAGGCTAGAAGAGTATAACTAGGCGTATAATGTCTTTAGATAAAGCACTCAACAGTTCGGCCTCAGCATTCGGCGGGTTGGCCTCAGCATTCGGCGGGTTAGTCTCAACACTTGACAAGTTGGCCTTAGTACTCCGCAGGCTAGCAACTGGGTAAGAGTTTGAGTATAGCTAAGTCTATCCTAGTTGGGCCCTTAGAGAGTTCATCCACAGTTCTTCCATGTATAGGGGCTTATCCCTAACAAGTTGATAAGAGAGAATCCTCCTAATAAGAGATTGGAGGCCTTAGAGGCATACGCGAGTGATAGATCTGAAGGTTGGCAATCCATCAATTCTTGGGGGTTATAGAAGATTTGCCCTCAAATCTTGGTCCCTTTCTTCTTCTTTCAGCACATAGGGCGTTAAGTCGGTGATATTGAAAGTGAGAGACACTCCGTATCCTTTGAGTAGCTCTAGCTCATAGGCATTGTCATTGATGTATCAAAAGATCTTGAAAGGACCATCAAACCTAGGAGATAACTTGTTTATCTTCTTCCTTAGGAATCGCTCCTTGTTAAGGTGGATCCAGACAAGGTTTCCTAGGTTGTAAATGACTCGCCTCCTTCCTCGACTTCTCTGTTCTCTTTGTTGAGCCATAGTCTTGGCTAATTGTTCGGCAACCTTCTGATGCAGTTTCTAAAACTCTTTAGCGAGTTGTTAGATGGTCTGACTTTCTCCTAAGGAAGAGCTAATGATTATATCCAGAGGTAAGTTTGGGTTAAGTCTATAGACAACCTCAAAAAAGCGTCCTTTCTACCGAGCTATGAGTGGAGTAGTTGTAACCAAACTCAATGATAAGTAGGTAGAGATCCCAATCATGTAGATTCTTTCCAACAATAGCTTGAAGAAAGTTACCTACTGTTCTATTCATAATCTTTGTTTGGCTATCTATATGCGGATGGTAAGAAGTATTGAACATAAGCTTGGTGCCGAGTTTCTTCCATAATGTTCACCAAAAGAAGCTTGTGAACTTCAAATCACGATAAGATACAATATTCCTTAGAATTCCATCCAATCGCATGATCTCTTACAAAAAGAGGTTAACAATAAATAAAACATCATTGGTTTTGTGACAAGGTATGAAGTGGCTCATTTTGTTGAATTAATTAACCACTACCATAATAGAATCATGTCTTTACAATGTTTTGGGTATGCCAAGCATGTTCATACTTAGGTCAGTCCATGGCTGCTTAGGTATGGGTAAAGGTGTATATTCTCCATATGGATCTTTTCTCCTCCTGGCTCGCTAGCACACCTCGTATTGCTCAAGAATTTTGCACACATCCTTCATCATCTTCAGCCAATAGAAGTGTTCCTTTGATAGCTCAACAATTCTCTTCTCGTAAAAGTAGCCGGCTACGTCTCTTACATAGGCTTCTTGGATAAGTAATTCCCTAGTAGAACTACTTAACATCTTGTCTTCCCTTCATAAAAAATCCTTGACTTAAATAGAAACCATCTACTATTCCTCTAATGTTACATTTGGCTATTAAGGGTCCAAAGTACAGTTCATGCTCATATTGATCAGGTAAGGTACGAAACCCAAGTATTCTAGGTTGCAATGTTGTGATAAGAACATGACGATGAGAAAAGGCATTGACCATAGTGTTAGAACTTCCCTTATTGTACTTGATGACATGACAAAAGGTTTTGAAGAACTCAACCCATTTAGCATGATGTCAAGAAAGTTTCTATTGGCCTTAAAGTTGTTTGAGGGACTCATGGTTTGTATGAATAATGAACTCTCTCGGTAGTAAATAATGTTGCTAATTCTGAAGTGCGCAAACAAGGGCATAGAACTCCTTGTCATATGCTAAGTAATTCAGTGTGGCACCTCTAAGCTACTCACTGAAATATGCAAGTAGTCGGCACTCTTGCATGAGAACAGCTCTAATACCAACTCTAGATGCATCACATTCTATTTCAAAAACTTTCTCAAAGTCGAGCAAGTCAAGTACTTGGGCAGAAGTTAACTTGGACTTAATCTCAATAAAACTATTATGAGCTTTCTCAAGCCATTTAAATTTAGAGTTCTTCTTAGTCAGTTTGGTCATTGAGGTAGTTATAGAACTAAAGTTCCAAATGAATCTTCAATAAAAAGAAACTAGGCTATGAAAACTCCTTACTTTGGCAACACTGGTCAACGTTGGTCAGTCGAGAATAGCTTGGACTTTCTAATCATCAACTCTAATTCCTCCTCTAGAGACAACATATCCAAGGAATACTACCTCACTTTAGTAGAACATGCATTTCTTCAAATTGTTGAATAATTGCTTGGCACGAAGGATATCAAATACAAATCTTAAACGATAACATGAGAAATGATGTTGACACTATATACTAAAATATCATCAAAGTAAACAACAACACATTTACTAATCAAAGTTCTCAGAACATGATTCATGAGTCGCATAAAAGTGCTCGGCGCATTCATAAAACCAAACGGCATCACTATCTACTTAAACAAACCGTCCTTGGTTTTGAAAATGGTTTTTCACTCATCTCTAAGTCTCATTCGAATTTGGTAGTAGCCACTCTTTAGGTCATTCTTCAAAAATACTCGCGCACCATGTAACTTATCGAGCATATCATCTAAACGAGGTATCAAATATCGTTATTTGACAGTGATTTTGTTGATTGCTTAGCTATTAATGCACATTCTCCACAAGCCATCCTTCTTCGGTATTAAGACAGTCGGCACAGCAAAAGGACTCATGCTCTCGCAAACATATACGTGCTCAATCAACTCGTCAGCTTGCTTCTTTGACTCAATTGCCTACTTAAGATTGAGTTTATAAGCAAGTCAGTTAAGTAGAGCAACTCCAGGTTGGAGGTTAATGCAATACTCTATCCCTCTGACAGGAGGAAAACCTTTCGACAACTCAGCATGAAACAAGTCAGCATATTCTTAAAGCAATATCTGCACCTTGAAGGTAAGGCTTCAACTTCGTTCAACTCTAGTAGTTTTTTTATCAATAAGAGTACGTACTTTTCCATCTTGACATCTTTGAAAAATTGGGCTCGAAAAATCACTAAAGACTTCCTTTGCAACAATCTAAATCTTCTCTTATGACTCTTAGACCTATTTAGGGTTCATTGGGGTCAATATAGCCTTCTTCCTATTCTTCTAAAATATATAAGTGTTCTTATTCTCATCATGAAGTACCTTAAGATCCAAGATCCATGGTCAGCCTAGCAGTATGTATGAAGTGCACATGGGTAGGACGTCGTACAACACCTAGTCCTTGCATCTATCACCAACAGTGAACGACACTTTGACTTGCTCAGTAATAGGTAGACCTCCCTTCTCATTTAGCTAATGATTCTTGTAAGGTTTAGGGTGAAGGTAACTCGATAATTTTAGAGCCTTCACTACTCCTTGTGCTATAACATTAGTACAACTCCCTTCATCAAAGATTAAAGCACATAGTTTCCTATTCACTTGGCAGTTTGTATAGGAGAGGTTCTCCCTCTATTCATTGTCGTCAATAGTAAAGGTGCTAAGAGATCTTCATACATCCATATAGTAATCTCCCATTTTAGGTTGGGTCACAGCATTTGAATCTTCTTGAAACTCTTTTAGCAGTTGATCAACTCCCACTTCTTTCTCTCCTTCACTAGCACTCTCTACTTTCAATTAGGGCTTCTCTCCCTTAATGGTCATGACGTGTCAATTAGGACATTGATTAGCTATGTGTTTGGAACCAAGACTCTTAAAACATTTATCTCTTGGGTCTTCCTTCTTGTGCTCTAACCTTTTTCCTTCTTTACATCAAGCTCATCAGCCTTAGTCTTTCTTTGGCCATCATTAAGTCTACTAGGCATCTAACCTCAAAGGTTTACCTCGGAACTATATTGAGCTCGGTCATATCCTAGTCAACTCAGCACACCAATCTTGCTTCGTAAGCTAGGTCGACTACTTAGCACTTATCTGAGCCGATTTCGCCTCTATCTTTCGACCCTTTGTGTTAATCGAATAGTTTCATCCAAATTTCCCAACCTCTATACCTCTACTACATTACCAATCTCAGATCTTTGTTTAGAAATGAACCTTGCTATTGTTTGCGCTTCTAGCTCATCTATATCATAGCAGATCATTAGCAACTGAATTCTCAAACATACTCATCAATTGATCAACTACCTTGTTTGAGTTTTTAGAGGTGTTGAAAAGTGTCTTGCTCATAGTGTTCTGGAACAAACTTACTTCTTAGAACTCTCTTCATCTCGTTCCATTTCGGATTTTATGCCAAGCTCTTTAGTGTACATTCTACAGTTTCTTTCACCACATTAGTGCATACTTAGAAAATTCTAAAGCAGCTACTCGAATACATACAAAGTCCTTCCTTCCAGTCCAGATAGTCATCATCATTACCCGACCCATTAAAACTCAAAATCTGTACCTTGAGATGCTTAGCTCCTCTAAGGGTTTGAAGCTCATACTCTTCAAATCCGTCATGCTGCTCTTTTCCCCATAATCATTAATTTCATCTAACTTAAGTCTCTTCCTTGCAACCCTTTTAACATGTCGGGTAGAGCTGAGATGATACGAACTAGTCTAAGGACTGATAAGGACAGTCGCAGGGGTGGGTTTAAGCTTGTAGAAAGTTTAAAGAAAGCTTGAAGAATGAAATGGGAATTGCATGAAAACAGGAAAAGTAAATAAGTAAACCTTCGAACAGCTCCAAGGATATGATGTACCAGGGAACTTCTAAAGACTCACAACTCAACACAATGTAACGCATGATCCAATTTAATGAAGGTATTCACCACCTAGGCTTGCTTAAGGGTTAGGATAATAGTGAAGTAAGCAAAGGAGAACATTGCTCATGAAAGGATAAGTGTATATTCAATATTAGAAAGAGTAAGATGATGGTGATGTGGATACCTATTACAAAGGTATTTATACCCGAAAGATTAGGGAGTCTTTCCTAAAATGAAAAAGACAAAAATGGTAATGTCTAAAATAAGTAATGTATAAGGAATGATAAAGGGTATGATGGAAAATACAACAAAAACAGGTATTCTATATAGAAGATTCTATCACAAGGGTCCTTAGACACGTAACGAATGATTAGTGGTTGTATGCATTGTAAAAAGATGGACAATTATTCAGTTAGCCTGGGTACCATTGAGTGATGGTGCTGAGCCAAGGTAACAGTTCAGCAATGTCAAGCTAATTAGGTGACCTTTCCGAGGTGAATTTAGCTTAGATGCAATAGGCACAACTTAGATTCAAGTCAGTTAAGTAGTTGGTCGGATGGGCTAAATTGTTGTTTGGATATGTCTCGAGTTGGCAACTAGAGACTATATATAAGTACAAGAAGGTTTGACTCAGCTAGGGCATCAGGTCGGTAGAATATGGCCGTTTGAATTCCTTAAGTGTGGTGTGTGAAGAAAGAACTCATTTAGCCATGCTTTCCTATCCTTAGGCTCAAGCTCAAGTTCGGGTCAAGGGTCCAGTAGTTTGATTCTTATCATCCCCGCTAAGTTGATTGGGATTTGAGATTAAATCCGGCTAGTCTTGACCAAGTTCTCCTTAAGTCGGTAAGGGCTGAAGTCGGCAACATTAAATATGTCTAACACTCCAAAGTCTTTTGATAGCTGTAGTTAGGATGCATTGTTATTGATTTTCTGGAGTATCTTGAATGGTCATTCAGCTGTAGCAAATAGCTAGTTCTTCCTCTTATTAGGGAACCTTTCTTTGCTCAAGTGTAGCTACACTTAGTCTTTGGGTTGAAACTGCTTGGTCTTCCTCCCTTTGCTTCTCTCTTTTAGCTTTCTAGCGACTTAATCAATTTGCTAGGTGACTCGTTAATAGATTTACTGGATAGACTGGGCTCCAGTTTTCGCTTCTAATTCTTCTTGGTCAATGGACAACATTGGAGTGTGATCGAGGGACAGTTCAGGGTTGAAACCATAGATGAATTTAAATGGGGCGTACCTAATGATGGCACGTATTATCCTATTGTAGGCAAATTCAACCACAAGTAAGCAAATGTCCCAATTAGTTAAGTTCTTCCCCTCTACAGCTCAAAGTAGTGATCTTAAGATGTGGTTGATCACCTCTATCTAGCCATCGGTATGGGGATGGTAAGAGGTGTTGAATAGCAGTTTGATTCCCATTTGACACTATAAGGTTCTCCAAAAATAGCTTAGAAATTTTGGGTCTCTATCGGACACCACACTCTGTAGCATTCTATGCAAGTGAATTACTTCCTGCAAAAATAAAGAAGTAATAGCCAAAGCATCATTAGTTTTAGTGTAAGGCACAAAATGTGTCATTTTGCTAAACCTACCCATAACAACCATTACAGAATCTTTGCCTCAAATAGTTTAGGGTAATCTAAGGACAAAGTCTATACTTAGGTTAACCTTTGGTTTGGTCGGAATAAGCAAGGGTATTACCTTCCTTGCTTTTCTCAACTCTTTGCTTTCTTACAAATGGTGCATCCTTCAATCACATGATGCACATCACATTTCATTGTAGACCAGAAAAATTTATCATTCAGCAACTCATACGTTCTTTGTCCTCCATTCTCTAAAGTGTCTAGAGAGTCTTCCACTGTAGGCTTCTCTCACCAACAGCTTACTAATTGAACAGGTCAACATACACAACTTGCTACCTTGGAAAAAGTTACCATCCTCCACACGATACCCATCTACCGTTCTTTCTTCTCTACAGTGTTTATATATAGGGCCAAAATGAGGATCATTTTGATATTACTCTTCTTTAATGCTTGCAAATCTTAGCAACCAAGTCTATAACTTAGTGAGAAGAACATGTCTTTTAGATAAAGCATCAACAACTACATTGTTCTTGCCTTACTTGTATTTGATGGCGAAATTAAATCCCTTTAGAAATTCAATCTATTGGGCTTAGCATTTGGAAAGCTTTGATTAACTCTACAAATATCTCAAAGACTCATGATCTGTGTATATCAAAAATTCTTTTGGCAGTAGATTATGTTGCCATATACAAAGAGCTCAAATTAGGGCCAAAATCTCTTTATCATATACAGAATAGTTTAATTACGCTCCTCTGAGCTTTTCACATGATAAGCGACAGGTTGGCCTTCTTACATCAGTATAGCTTCGATGCTAATACCTAATGTGTAGCATTCAAGCTTAAATACTCTATCGAGGTCTAGTAGAGCCAAGACTGAGGTAAAGATTAACCTTGCTTTTACCTTAGTAAAACTCTTCTCCTCTTTCTCTCCCCACTTGAACTCCACATTGTTCTTTGTAAGCTTATTCAAAGGTGCAACTATGGCATTGAATCCTTAGATAAAATGTCAATAGAATGATGCCAATTTATAGAAACTTCTTACCTTGGCACATGAAGTTGGGATCGGCCACTTAACAATGGTTCATACCTTCTCTTTATCTACTCTCAATCCTTTTCTACCAACCGCGTAACCTAAGAAGATTGCTTCTACTTAATAGAAACAGCACTTGTTCAAGTTTCTAAACAATCTCTCTACTCGGAGGACATCGAAAACAACTCAGATATTGCTAGGTCGGCATTGTAGACAAGGATGTTGTTAAAGTAGATGACAACAAATTTATTAATCTAATCTCTCAAAAACATGATTCATTAGTCTCATGAAAGTGCTTAAGGATTTTGATAATCTAAAAGGCATGACCATCCACTCATATAAGACATGTCAAGTCTTAAAAGCAATCTTCCATTCACCCCCTACCTCATTCAAATTTGGTGGTATCCTGACTTCGGATTAATCTTATTGAACACTCTCATATTACTCAATTCATCCAACATGTCATTTAGCTTTGGGATGGGGCATCTATATTTGATTGTAATTTTATTGATAGCTTTACTATCCATACACATAAGCTAACTACCATCCTTCTTTAACATAAGTAACATAAGTATGGCACATTGGCTAAGGCTCTCCCTCACATATCCCTTCTTTAATAGCTCCTTAACTTGTTGTTGGAGCTTTGCAGCTTGCTCAGGATTTATTCCATAGGCTGGTTTGTTCAGTAGGGCACGCTTGGTATTAAGTCAATGCAATGATTTATGCCTCGAAAATGAGGTAATCCCTTAAGCAACTATTCTGGGAGCAGGTCAACATACTCATGTAATAGCTCTTTCACCTCTAAAGGTAGCTCACCCCGTTCCTTTAACTCAAGTAGTCGCCTGATCAATAGAAAGGTTGGTACATCGACCTTAATAGTTTCTCGAAGCTCAACTTTACTTAACACCAAAGCCTTCTTCGATCTTCAAGCCAATTTAGCTTGTAGTTTACTTACTTGATTCAAGGTCATGGGGTTTAGGGTGATTTTCTTACCATCCTGCTTAAACACATAAGTGTTCTTGAATCCATCATGTATAATACTTTGGTCAAAAGCTAAGGTCTACCTAGTAGCATATGAGACGCATACATGGGCAATACATCACAAAGAATTTCATCAAAATAATTCCTAATTGCATAATTGAATAATTTTGATGAAATTGCAATACACATGCAATTTCTCAATCAACATGCATAATATCATATATTGATACTCTAGAATTATCAATCAACAATTAAACAACATAATTGAATCAAGAAAAGATAGAAACTTTATTGAAATTATAATTCAATCCAAGGGTTACATGAAACCCTAGGTTCCATAATCCTAAATACTCGAATTCTAAGCTATCATAACGAATCTAAAAACGAGTTCCATCAAAAATATAAAATAAAACATGGAAAACCTCTTTAATTGATGAACAATCTCTCTAATCTTGAAGTTGATGTTGTTCTCGCCTCTTGATTGATGTTCCCCTCAAGTCTCCTCTCGTCTCTTGTGTCTCTCCGTTTCTGAAATGTCTCTCCTCCTTTGAAACCCTAAGTATCCTTATATATATATATTATAAGGATTCTATTTTTGTTACCAGACACGGCCTAGGACATGGTCGTGTCCCCAGGTTGTGTAACTTTTTGCACTAAGGCAAAATTTTCTAAATAACTTCAAAACTTTATAACTTCTTCGTTTGAACTCGGAATTGAGTGAAACTTGATTCCTTTTCTTCGTTTTCGATCCTAGAACGCGTTCAAACCTTGAAATCAAAATTTTACTCAATTAAGTATCAATTTCTTTAAAGAAAACAAAAAAATGTAAGGGAAATACCATAAAATCACCATGTGAAATATGTTTAAAATTAGAGTTATCAGTTCTCGATGGCACTTCACCATTAGTTGGTCAGCTCTTCTATTCAACTTTAACATCAACCCTTTTACTTGGCTCAATACTTTGCTAAGCTTAATAATTCCCTTGAGTGGGTCAACTTAATTGGACTGGTCAACTTTGCCTATTCCTCTGCTATCTTTTTATTCACTGGGCTATTCTTATATTCTCGTCCAATACAGTGAACTGTTGAAGTTCCATGATATCTTAGATGTCAATTCTTAATCCAGTAAGGAATTTGGATACTGTTCAGGTCAGCGATTCATCCACTTCACATTGGATTATAAACATTTAGAATTCCCTTACATACTTATCAATAATTCGGCTCCCTTGTCGTAACTCTTGAAGTCTAGCAAAAGTATCCTGTAGGTAAGTTGCTAATATGAACCTCTTTTCATCTCCAGCCAAGTGTTAACTTCTTTATATCCTTCTCGCTTCTTCATGGTCTAGAAGTTATTCCACTATAGTGTAGCATACCTTGAGAATTCAATAGGAACAACCTTTACCTTCTAATAGTCCTTATAAGACTCATAATCAGTTATTCAAAATTTGACTCGTAAAATTTAGGGTGATCAGCTAAAAGATTCGATTGAGCCTAAATTATAAAGTTAGAAATATTAGTAAAAATGATCTTATAAGTTTGAATTTAAGAAAATAAGTAATAAAATAAAAGGATATAAAATTTTTAAATTTTAAGTATATTACTCGTTATTTATCAAAAATACGTAAAATGCATTCCGATAGTTAACGAATCACTAACGATAAATTATATGTACACTAACAATCATAAAATAACCTAAATAATATTTAAGAATATTTATTTGTACTATATATGAATTTATATGTAGGTAAAAATACACGTAATTATTTAAAATACGCAAAATGTGCTAAAATAATGCTAAATAATTACAAAAATTCATAATTAATTAAGGAAAAATAAAAAAATATAAAAAATAGGGAATAATCTAGATTTAGGTCATAGCAGCTAGGGAAAAGAAGAAAAAATTCAGTCAATTAAATTAGAACAATAAAAAAGGCAAATTGGAAAAAGATAAGGCAATTGTCTAATTAAATTAATACACAATAATTCCTCAAGACCTCTATAAATACTTCAAATTTTTCAGAAGCTCATTTTGGATGTCTAAAATTGTAGAAAATTAATATACAAAAAAAACTGTACAGTTGGGGCTTCTAAGGATAACTCAGACCCGACAAGCACTTGGAAGTAGATGGCCACCACCACCACACGATGGTGGCAATGTCCAAATCGGCCGACAATGCCACAGCGACCAGCGGTAGTCGGAGCCACCTACACAGGTGAATCCGATTTCCAACCTGATTTTGTTTAATTTTGTAAAAATATTAAATATTCTTAGAAAATTATGAAATTTGTTATTCTAAAGTTTTTAAGTATGTAGATTTATGGAAAAAATTTATTTTGATGATTTTGTGTTTAGAAAGATACTGTCCTTAAAAAACCATACAAATCCAAACTTTATTCGGATTAGAAATAAATAACTTTAAGGGTGTAGTTTTGAGCCCAAAATTTTTATATAGACTATCTAGGTGATATAGGACAATTCCACAAAGCTCTTTTTCAAAAATTATTTTTGAAAATTTGTAGATAATTTTTAGGCCTTAAAATGATACATAAAATGGGTGATTTAGGGCTAATTAAATAATTAAATGGTTAATTACTGATTTAGTGTATAATTATATGTTTTAAGACGTTGAAATCCGATAAAGTATGATACTTGTAGCGTTTAGGATGTTAGATGTAATTATTAAGGTAATTATGTAGTAAATAAGTAATAGGGAAAAATAGTAAATTTTAAGTTAATTTTATAAATTAGGGTAATTAGGTGTAAAATCTAATTTGGGATGAATTTAGAAATTTTGAAATATTAATTGATGTTGGGAGATGATAATTAGAGTGATAGAAATATTATATGTGTATTATGTATATAACTGGTGATAAAATATAATACGCAATTATTGGAAATATAATAAATAGATGATATTAGAATAAAAATTGATATTATATAAATAATAGGAATATATAATAAATCTGATATAAAACTTAAATTTAGGTAATTATATGAAAAATGTAAAAATTTATCATATCAAAAGTAAATTCGATACATTAATAAGAATTTAAGTATATTGGGTGGAATAAAATACTAACTCGGGGTAATTATGGTATTTAGTATACCCGAAAATAATGTGATTAATTTCACATTATGGGTTGAAACGAGTTTCTAAGATTCGTGTATAAAACTATATTTACAAATCGAACTAGAACCTAATTTAGAAATCAATGTAGAAACTAAATTAGAACCTAACCCCAAACTGAGAATAATTGTAAAAGATTTGAGAACCTAGATAATTGGACATATTAAACCCTAAATCAAAGATAACAACAAGTGTTATAGGATAAAACAAATCTATAACAATTATACGAAAACTGAGATAATGTTGATATTATAGGGATCATAGGCGATGGAATGACTAATCCCACCTTGAGTGAGTAAGTGAGAAGTCGAGGTAAGTTAGAATTAATATGTTGCTGTATCTTGGAGGCTTGAGATTATACTTAGTTATACTTATTAGATAGTTGGTCGTGTGCATGTGCTTGATTATGAGTGATGCAATGATTTTGTTGTTGTTTTACTTTGTATTGTATGAAATGATTGATCATCTTAAACTGAACTTAACAAATATATGACTTGTAATCATAAATCGGACCTACATAGCAACCCATTAGGGGAAACCTAAGATTCTTCAACCAAATATTAACCCCTTCAAAAGGGATAGCATTGGATAACATAATGGGTCCCTTCTTCATCCTTAGTCAAACAAAGTAATAGGTGAGGAGGTCACGATAAGGGTGAAGTCAATGGTTCGAAGGTAGTCATGGGAGGAGCAGTGTCTCCATTGCACAAGCTTAGGTTTGGTCGTGAGCTGTTGCAATAACGGCAACTCCTTAACCCGGATTAGAGTAGGCGCAATTTCTCTAATCTTACGACGGGCTGAACAACGTTGTGCGATGATATTTAGTTGAACATGCATTACACCTAATAATTTGATTGATAACCTTATTTGTGTTTGTGTTTGTAGTAGTGGTAGTGGTAGTGGTAGTGGTAGTGATAGTGGTAGTGGTAGTAGTAGTGGTAGTGGTAGTGGTAGTGGTAGTGGTAGTAGTAGTAGTAGTGGTATAGTTTTAAGTCTTAATTCCTAACTTATTGAGTTATGGTAGCTCACATCCCTATAAACGTTGTTGCAAGTGTTAGCTAAGAAGCGACTTACAACTATCCTGAAACTAGCAACTGCTGGATCTTAGGAAGTAAGGAAAAACATTTGAAGAATATACATATATTTTTAAGATCTAAACTCTTATTTTAGAATTTTTCATGTCTGAATAATGTATTAAATAGGAAATAGATTACGATGAAACGTTGTTAACATTAATTGTAATAACTGAATTCTAGTGTATATATATATATATTTTCTTACTTTCTTAGGTAAATTATTTATTTAAATTATGAAACTGTTTACTTCAAAACGGGTTAGTTGTAGACTTCTTGTGTAGATCAAGTCTAGAATAGTGGTTGTAAGGCCAACTTCTATTGTAGAATGGTTTGCACGATGGGATTGTTACGACTCTGCTACTTCGAGGCGTGACAATCCTCATACTGATAATAGTAAAAAATACATTCAACCTTTTTCTCTTAATCCAAATAGACATTTGCATCCCTAAAACCATTGAAGCTCAGAATTTGAAGTTTCACATGGTCAAAATCTTAGGGTGCTCTAGCTCGCTTCTCTTCTTCATTGTACTCTTCACCTTCTTCGTTGTCCATATCTCTTAAGTTAATCCTTCTTTGTACTCGTCCTCCTACTCTACCAGCTTGAGCTTATCAAGCTAGGATCTATCCTTTAACAAGTTGAGCAACTTGTAAAGTATTTTGTCTAGCCTCAGCAGGTCAATAAGCCATTGCATGAATAGCTCAGGTCAAATCGACTAAGAGGTTAGCTACCTCATCAAGTTGTTCATCTATACTCCTAGGGCTATCGACTGTGGTGGACAACACCACTATTGTCATCTCTAATACTGGTGTTAATACTAGGATTCATCATTCTTTCGACAAAACTCAATAAACAAACTCAAAATCCTTAGAAACAATAGAAACTACCTTCTTAACTCAAATAAACCATACATGCCTTCCTTCATACAAAAGTTTAAGCTAGTTATCAACACAACAAATGCTCTCGAAGAACTACAATTCCAATTGAAATTTGCTCTATTTTCGTATACTCGAAACAGGGCAAAACAGAGTACATAACCACAGTGAACTACTACTCCTTCTACTTACTCATACACTTAGAGTTAACTTTTACGCACTGCAACACACTATCACAGCAATCACTACTCACACGATAGTTCAAATACAATTTACCCAAACAAAACCTCTGCTCTGATACTAAGATAATATGAACTGATCCAAGGACTGACAAGGATGGTTACAAGGGTAAGTCCAATCTTGCAAAAAACTTGAAGAACATAATGGGAATTGTGCAAAAATAGGAAAAGTAAATAAGCAAACCCTCGAATAGCTTTAAAATGTGATACACCAGAGAACTTTTGAAGATTTATAACTCAACTCGATGTGACACATAAGCTAATTCAACGAGGGTACTCTCCACCTGACCTTACTTAAGGGTTAAGATATAAGTGAAGTAGGTAATAGAGAACAATGCTCACGAAAGGAGAAGTGTATATTCAATATTAGAAAGAGTAAGATGGTGGTGATGTAGTTGCCTATTTCAAGGGTATTTATACCCGAAAGATTAGGGCATCTTGCCTAAAATGAAAAAACAAAAAGGATAATGTTTAAAATAAGTAATGTATAAGGAATGATAAAAGGTATAATAAAAAACATAACAAAAATGGGTATTTTGTACGGAAGATTCCGTCATAAGGGTCTTCGGATATGTAGTGGATGGCTAGTGGTTATGCGCCTAGCAAAAAGATAGACAATCATTCGATTAGCTTAGGTGCTATTGAGTGATGATGCTGAGCCAAGGCGATAGTTTAGCAATACTAAGCTAATCAGGTGACCTTTCCAAGGTGAATTTAGCTTAGATATACTAGTTATAGCTTGGATTTAGGTCGAATGAGTAGTTGGTTGAATGGGCCGAACTATTGTCTAGATGTGTCTTGGGTCAACAACTGAAGACTATCAATAAGTACAAGAGGATTTGGCTTAGCAAGGGCATTGGTATAACAACCCGGCCAGAACTCCTCCCACCGAGGTATTGTTTGCTTTTACATGGAACACCGTACAGTTTTATCCCCTCATATAACACTTTCCTAAGAGGTCACCCATCTTGGGATTAACCTAGTCAAAGCTTCCTTAACTTCAGAGTTTTGACGTACTCAGAGCTATTGCACTAAAAGGCACCTCAGTAATTTAGAGTTTCGTTACTTAGCATATAAGAGGTACTACAATCCATCTCCCTTACAAAACTAACGTCCTCGTCAATTTTGTTATACAAGTCCAGAACTACCATTTGGTAGGGCTTCGCCCTTTATGCTAGTGGATTGCTTTGATACCACCTGTAATGACCCAACTGAAACTCCTCCCATAGATGTATTGTTTGCTTTGGTGTGGAACGCTTCGTGGTTTTGTCCCCTGGTGCATCAGCTTCTTAAGAGGCCACCTATCCTGGGATTAACCTAGCTTGAATATGTTTAACTTCAGAGTTTCGACATACTCTAAGCTACTGCACCAAAAAATGCCTTGATAATTTAGAGTTTCATCACTTGGCATATAAAGAACACTACAATTGGGTTAGCAAACTATAGCGATTCAAATTCCTTAAGTATGATGCATGAAGAAAGAACTCATCTAGCTATACTTTCTAGTCTTCGAGCTTATGTTTGAGCTCGAGTCAAGGGTTTGATTGTTTGATTCCTATCATGGGTTCACATTAATAGTTTCGGGTACTTGATGCTCACCTTCTTATTTTCTCGACCTTGTTCAACTACTGCCCTCTATACAAATATAGCTAGGTTGGCTACAATAGCAATAAGATCTTGTAATTGTTCATCAGTAGTTCACGGGGTTTGTTATGTAACATAATCACAACCATAAACATCGATCTCAGCATCATTAATCTCTTCTTGAAAACTAGGATTTGACATTCTCAATACAAAACTTCAAGAAATCCACTACTTAATAGAAGATTTCTCATAAACTTTGAAAATACAATTTCACATAGTGACTTAAGAATTTTCTCTATTTCCTACTTGAGAAACAAAGTATTATAAAACATACACACTAACAAGAAATACCTCAACACTAAGTTTTTTGTTGCAACCTTAAGCTTTGATACCAAGATTATATGATATGCCTAAGAGCTAAGTTGATTACTAGGACTTATCGTAGAAGCTATAACCAAGTGAATCCTTTAAGATATCGAAGAAGAAGAGATGAATAGAATAGCAAACACAGCAGCTTTTGTAGAGCTGTTTGGAGGACATGACGTACCAATGAACATAACACTACTTAGTACTTTGCCTGATATGATACAGAAGCTAATATTAAGGTCTACTAGCCACTAATCTCAAGTTACTCGGCAAGATTAGATAAGATTGCAAGAGAAAATGTACTTGGATAAAGGTTTATCGCAAGAACAAGAATATTCATTAACTGTAAAGGTGTAAGATGATTTAAGCTATAAAAGACAAGGGACTATTTATAGTAAGTTCCTAAGGTAACAAAGAAATATGTGCAATTACAATAAAGGTAATACAATAATACAGGCTTAGTACATTACTTAAAGGGTAAAATAGGACAAATAGTACATAGAAATATAGTATAATGTCAGAAAAGGGAATAATAGGTGGTACGCCATGATTAGGACTACGTTTTGGGATCTTGGTGCCCTATGGTTGAGCAGAGTTAATGTAAGGGCTGCTGTTGAGGAGCTATGCTAGGAGCTACCAAGGTAATTGAATGATGTTGTAGTTCAGTAGGTTGGAAGAGTACAACTCAACATATAGTGTCTTTAAACAAAGCACTTGGTGAGTTAGCTTAAACACTCACCAAGTCAATCTTAGCACTTGATAAGTCAACCTTGGCACTTTGGAGGCCAGCAACTGGGTATAGGGATGTAACTGGGACAAGTTTGGTAATCCTAGTACGTATTTCGTTACCTATAGGGTATCCTAAAACCCTATAGGGTTTTGAAGGTATTACCCAAAATAAGCTCGATAAGCCCGTTAGAAAACTTGATTTCCGAACTTGAAACCCATTTGCCTCTTTTTTTTTTTCTCCCCTTAACGGTAAGTTATGTAAATTTAATTGCTCAAATTAAATAGGTATGGAATATAAAGATTAGGAAAAGCATAGCACTTAAAATCTATAAATGCAAAGTAGTACTACAAATAAGTAATGGAATGTTGAATTAGAAATTTTCCAGAATTTATTTCAACAAACAACAAGCCATCAGTCTTGTTATAAGCAAAGAAACCCCTAATATTATTGCTTAATCAAATCTCATTGCTTTCCCACTAAAAAAAAAAATGCTTTTATATTATGTAAACAAAACAATTACATACATCACAATGTGAACATTTTTGCAATTATCATCCACATAGTTTCATCTTAAAATAAAAGGGGGGTGGTGGGGAATGCGAGAAAAGGAAAAAAATCCAAAAAAAAAAAAAATTACAAAAAATGCAGTATCTAGGAAAATATTCCAAGACATACTGCAATTGAAATCACCTCTTCAAGAGGCAATTTTCACAAGGATTTATTCTTCCCTGTCCCTCTCCTCCCCCATTCTACATGTGCCCCATTCTATGCTAAACTCTCTCTCTCTTAAGCTATTTGCAAAACCTCTCTACCAAATCTGTCATCTAGGTCCATTTTTTAACGAATCAATCATAGAATCGTAGTAGTTGTGGGGTGTAGATCTCTATTATGGGAAGTTTTTTGAAAACGGGAAGATAATCTATGCACTATCATCACTTTCTCTCTCTAGACATTAATATAAGAAAAATGTATCATTTATGAAATATAGTTGAATTAAATAGTTTTCTATTCTTCGTTGCCTGTAAGCTGAGCTATTTTTTTTTTTTTTGTATAAATTTATGTTTGTTAGTCAAGTATATATATGTACCATTTTTTTTTGTATAATGTTAATGTTTTTATAATTTTTTTCCCAAAACATTATGTTCGTTATTTAGTATAGTTTATGTGTACATGTATGTAGATACTATATTATATGTACTATGTGTATTTGGTAATATGTGTACAAATAATTATTGTTAAGGGGTATAGATAATGAATTGGCTTACGAGGCAATGTAACTTCTTTATTTGTTTCAATTGGAGTAAGTACTGATTCTAATGCTGTTAAGGGATTATGATAGTGAAATCAAATTAGGTGATGTGTTCATGAACTCAAGTAAAATATGTCTGCTAATGTATGGTAGTATTTTTACATGCGCATGTTGAAGTTTATGCAGTTGATATGGTAAACAAGTGTACAATGGACAATATGAGCTTGGTTTGTTGTGTTCGTAGGAATATTATGGAAGGAGAGGATGGGGTGTGGTATGATAGGCACCCGAGAACAATAATTGGAGTTCCATTTGGGGCCACGTATGACCAAGTAGTTAGATTGATATGTAATCAGTTTCGGGTTGACATGATGACATACCGGATCGAGTTGATTTATAGATACCCCATCGTTGGCAAGACCAGGGATATGTTTTGTGCCATCCCCATTAGTGATGATTATGATGTCCAATAGTTGATAGCTTTCTTAGTAAGACGTGGAGGAGTCAGCAATTCTATGGAGATGTATATTGAGATTCATGAAGTGAACCCACCATAGATAGCCCCTCTTTTTGCTTAGCATGATGTTGAATAGCACGGCGATGATGTTGGACTACAAGTTGAAACTGGGATGTTTGAATCCTGAATGGTCCTACTAAGTCACGTACCGAGCAGCAATCGCATGTCTAGTGAGTTTAATGTATCGATCACCAGCAAGTCTAATAGAGATACTGATGTGGAGAATGAACTGGCTTGTGTCGACATGGATGAAGATTTTGATGATATAGATTGTAATGTCAACATTGGCCCGAGTGAATGTTGGTTACAAGAAGTGGAAGAAGCATAAGGGTCATGTGGACGGAATGATTAGAGGCATGGGTTAGCAACATTTGTAGGTGTAGTCGAGATGTTGGAACTCATACCTTTCTATACAGTAAGTGTAAGGGATACACTGGTGGCATTTGAGGATAGTATAAGTGATAATGAATGGAGCTTTAGCGATGAATTGAAGGTGGGTATGCAGTTCAAAAATAAAAAACATCTACAAACAACTATGAGGTTGTATCATGTTATGAACCACCATGACTTCATCATGAGGGCGTCCAAATCGACGTTATGGCCTATTAGATGTGTTGATTAGGAAAAGGGTTGCAGGTGGAGAGTCAGAGCTTGTAAGAAGCTACATGCAGGATGCTTTGTGATAACGAAGTTTGTAGGTCCACATACATACCTCAATCTTATAATAAGTTAGGACCACTTGCAATTGGACTTAAACACCTTATCTTACTTTTTGATTAAGGATGTTCAAGAGTTGCCAAGCGTTAAGGTAAGACACTTGTAGGCGAGTATTTGTAAGCAATATGGTTATACTAAGCACATTAAGAGAATTAAGGAAGCAAAGCATAAAGCGATTGAACATGTTTACGGTAAGTGGGAGGAATCATATGTTGTGTTCCCACATTGACTAAATGCAATTTGAGAGGTTAATCTTGATACTATGGTAGAGTACAAATGGCGAGATAGTGATACTATTGGGCACGTGTTCTTCAACAAAGTCTTCTAGGCATTTGGACAGTGCATTGAGCCTTTTGTACATTGCAAGCTTGTAATTACGATTGATGGAACATTCCTGTATGGGAATTATAAGCATAGATTGCTGATTGCGACTGGAGTTGATGGTCAGAATTATATAATCTCACTTAATTTCGCCCCAATTGATGAGGAATGTTGGGATAACTAGAGTTGGTTCCTAACATGTGTACTCATACATGTTATAAGAGATTGTATTGATATATGTTTGATTTTAGACTATCATGCTAGGATCCAGTCTATAGTTAAAGGTGAGAATGTAGTCTAGCTAAGTGGTTTGCCTTGGCGGTTGTGCATCCAATATGTCACCAGTAGCTTCAGCACTCAGGTTAAGAACAAAGACTGCAAAGACTTGATAAAGAAGGCTGCTTACCAATCGTAACCTTGAAAGTTTTACGCCTACTATGACGAGGCTAAGACTATGAGCCCTCATACTATAGCTTACTTTAGAGGCTTGCATCCAAAAATGTGGACGCTAGTATGCGATAATAGAGCTCGGTTTAGTCATGGGAAGACCAATAGTGCAGAAAGTTATAACAGTGTTTTGCATGATGCAAAGAACTTACCCATTGAGGTACTACTTAAGAAAACTTTCTACAACTGCAACGACTACTTCAACAAACATAGGATCGAGTTAGCGGAGCAAATGGGCATTGATAAAGTATTGACCAAATTCGCAAAGAGAAAGTTTGATAGATGGTACAAAGTGGCTAACGATTACCGTATCGTGATTTTTTACTACAATAAGTAGATATTTAAGGTTATCATGGCACTAAGACCTACAGTGCATGGGCAGAAATGAGAGAATAGCCATACGGTTGTAGTTAGGACTACATGGTATACTTGCTATAAGTGGCAAACATACGAAATTCCATACTCATACATTGTAACTATTATTAGAAAAATAAGCGTGGATTGTGCTACACATATTGGATATTGGTACACATTGTAGAATTAGCTACGTATGTACGTACATTCCTTTATGCCTTGTACCGATAGGTCCAATTGGTCAAATCTTGACATCCCTGTGTAACATCAAATTACAACATCAGACATGGTTAGGAATTTAGGTAGGCCACAAGAGAAATGATTCTAATATGAGATGGACATCTGGGAGGGACTGCTAACTTACATCTATAGACTATGCGATGGGGATGGACATAATAGGAGAATATGTCTACAGTGAAGAAGATAACCAACGTCGAGTGGATTTACTGGTAGTTGACTTAGTAAAAGTGAAAAAAACCTATGATAATATTGATTGATTATATAAATGGAAATGTATTTAAGAAGTTGTTCTTTTTCTAACATTTCGTTTTTACATTATGAGTTCTGTAGTAAGCTTACTATTTTTTTTTTTTTATCTTTTGTACTTGCAAGAGCAAATGGATCCAGGACTATCAAATAGCTCACTACTTCACTTGCAACTATCCCATAGGTTTAAGCTAGTATGGGGGTGGTTAGGTATGGAATAGTAAATGGAAAACATACTTACGATTTGTTCAATTCATGTATCAATTGTAATAGTAATTCTTCTTCCTTGGTTATAAGAAAACCACTGGCTAAGGTATAATAGACGTGAGGCGATATTTAGGCATCAGGATGGCTAGGAGATCTCAATAGATCCATGTATGATCCCATATATGGAATAGTCAGGTTTCACTAGTGCGCAGCCAATTCCTTTCATACAGTTGGATTGCCACTTGATTATCACCCTGGTTGAGTAATGGAAGGAGGAGACAAATACGTTTTACTTCTATACTGGCAAGATGACGATGACGCTATAGGATATATCTCTATTCAGAGGTTTGTCAGCCGATAATGATGCAATTATTGGCATGACAACATTTGCTGGCTGGGCCGAGTTATGTCACATGCCTATTAGGAATTCGCCTACTAGAGAGTGCTTTAAAGGGTATCGGATTGAGGTTGTCCTAGACATGTGTTGTTTGGTAGCTGGACATTAGAAATATAATACAAAGTAGGCGAATTCAGAAAAGCATTTGTAGTCAAGGGCTGACTTGATTTGGATTAGGTAGGGGACCAATTAGTCCTTCTACAGAGAAGTCAGCTTAACTTGAGGTTGAATTTCTGTAGTTGGCTCAAGTAGTCTTGGGTTGTCTTCTAGGATAAAACATTGCTGTTAGGCAGGAGCAAGTCTTATACATGTGAGGGTTCGATAATTAAGACAAGATAATAACCTCCGTCTTAGATATGGCCTTAAGCTAGAATTCTCTAAGTGAGTCCTTAGAGTCCTCTAGCTTATTTATGTGTAATCGTTCCAAGTGGTTGATTCCTATCTTTTGCAAGGGGGTTAGAAAGATTTATCCTCGAATCTAGAGTGGTTTTTGGTTATCGTTGTTGGGAATCTGTGGGGCCTTCCTTTGGTTAGTGCAAAATTAGGTCAGATACATTAAAGATGGAGGAAACACTGTAGTCATCAGGTAACTCGATTTAGTACGCATTGCAGTTGACTTTTCTTAGGAACTTAAATGGACCGTTAACTTGAGGGGATAGCTTATTCTATCATAAGTATAGGAATTACTCCTAGTTGAGGTGAATCCATACTAAGTCTCCTGGCTAAAAAGAAATAATTTAGTAGCTTCGGCTATCAATCTCTTATTGTCTCTGATTCAACTTAGCGATCATACTAGTTATAGATTGGTGTAGCTCTTGGAATTCTTAAGCTCGGTCGACTCCAAATTGACTTTCTTTAGCAACTATAGGGGTGCTGATCATATCCAAAGGAATAGCAGGGTTGAGGCCACAAACGACCTTAAATAGGATTTTCCTAGCAGTACTATAGACAGTTTAGTTATATAAAAATTCTCCAACAAGTAAACATAGATCCTAGTTCCTCGAGTTCTTTCTCACAACAGCTCTGAATAAGTTGTCTAGCGTCCTGTTCACCACGGTCTGGCCATCAGTCTGAGGGTAGCTACTAGAGCTAAACAAAAGTTTAGTTCTAAGTCTTCTCCAAAGAGTCTTCCAAAAATATCTTAAGAATTTTGTATCTCGATTTGAAATGATAATTTTCGGTACTCTATGTAGTCAAATAACTTCTTATAAAAACAAATCAATAACACATAAAGCATCGTTAGTTCGATGGCATAGGATGAAGTGTACCATTTTACTGAAGTGGTTTACTACAACAAATATAGAATCTTTTCCTTCGGATGGTGTCGCAAGGGCATGTACTCTCCATGGGGCTCTCTCTTCCCCTTAGCTCGCTTGCACACCTCACAACTACCAACTACCTTATGGACATCCTTGGTCAAAGCAGGCTAGTAAAAGTTTTCCTTTAATAGATTAGTTGTCTTGGTCTCCCCAAAATGACTAGATAGTCCTCCACTATGAACTTCCCTAACCAATAACTCACGCGTAGAATAGTTTAGTATACACAGCTATGGTCCTTGAACATATAGTCGTTCTTAAGGTAATATTCTCCAACAACTACTCCATTTCGACATTGTTCAACAATGGGACCAAAGTGAAGGTCATTAGTATACTGCTCAATGATAATCGAAAATCCCGATAATTTTGTTTACATAGTAGTCGGCAAGGTTTGCATTGTGACGGAACATTAGTGACCACATTTGCGCTTCCTTTCTTATGCCAGATCACATACAAAAATCCTTCCCTGAATTCCAACCACTTGGCTTGTCTCTTCAAGAGTTTGTTCTGACTCCCAAGATGCTTAAATGATTCATGGTCAGTGTAAATAACAAATTCTTGTAGCAATAGATAGCGTTGCCAAACAGTGAGGGCTCGAAAAAGAGAGTAGAACTCCTTCTTGTACACATAATACTTTAAGGTAGCATTACTAAGCTTTTCACTGTGGTAGGTGATAAGTCGTGGCTCTTGCATCAGGACGATGCCAATATCAACTCCCGATGCATTATAATCTAACTTAAAGGGCTTGTTAAAGTTTGGTAGTGATAGGACAGGGGTAAAGGGGAGCTTCTCCTGAAAGCTTTGTTCAACTCAATTGTTTTAACAGAACCCATAATTCTTTTTTGTCAACTCGATCAAGGGGGTAGCTATTGTACTGAAGTTTTTAATGAATTTCCTAAAGAAAGAAGCTAGGCCATGAAAGTTTCGGACCTAGTAACACTCTTTAGTGTTGGCCATTCCAGAACGGCTTAGATCTTTTCTTCATCTGCTTGGATTCCTTCCCCTGATACTACAAATCCATGAAAAATCACTTCATCTTAGCAGAAAGAACACTTCTTTAAATTCCCATATACCATCTTAGTTCGTAAAATGTCAACTACTCTTTAGAGATGTTGAACATGATTGCTTAAGTCAATACTGTATATCAATATATTATCAAAGTACACGTCCACATATCTTCCAATCAAGGGGTGCAATGCATGATTTATTAACTTCATGAATGTGCTCAGTGCATTAGTAAGTCTGAAAGGCATCACCAACCATTCGTAGAAACCATGCCTAATCTTGAAGGTAGTCTTCTACTCATCATTCAATCTCATGCAAATTTGGTGATAGTCACTTCGTAAATCAATCTTTGAAAATATTTTTGCACCATGAAGCTCATCTAACATGTCATTGAGCTTCGGTATCGAATATATGTGCTTGATAGTAATTCGGTTGATTTCTTGGCTATCAATGCACGTATGCCATGTTCCATCCTTCTTAGGGACGAGAAGTGCTGGTATAGCACAAGGGCTCATGCTCTCCCTCATGTATCCTCACGTATCCTCGCTCTATGAGTTTGTCCACCTATCTTTTTAGCTCAACAGTCTGTTTAGGATTCATTTTGTATGCAGGTCAATTTTTCAAGGAGGTGCTTAGCTGTAGATCAATACAGTACTTTATACTTCAAACTGGAGGCAGTCTTCTAGGCAATTCTTCAGGAAACAAATCGAAAAACTCATTTAAGTGGCTTCAGATCTCTTCAAGAACATCTTTTAGGTCCTTTATCTCTAGTAATCTTTTGATCAATAGAAACATAGCCTCTTCGGCCTTCTTAATAACTCGGAGCTCGCTTCAGTTCAATACTAAGGCTTTCTTCTTACTCGCTTAA
Source organism: Lumnitzera littorea (assembly GCA_024138015.1). NCBI lineage: Eukaryota > Viridiplantae > Streptophyta > Magnoliopsida > Myrtales > Combretaceae > Lumnitzera > Lumnitzera littorea. The sequence goes on along the minus strand of JAMXBB010000001.1, from coordinate 131,008,957 downwards.
GTGAGTTGGTTATGGGTTTCATTTACATGGGAGGGGGTCATGGGTTGCAATACAATCTTCTTTTAATCCTTAACAAAAGCATAAGTGTTCTTATATCAGTCATGAGTAACACGTCAGTCGAACAACTAAGGTCTTCGAAGCAATAAATGTAAACCTCCTATAAGGATGACATTACTCACTACTTTGTCCCTATACACATTCCTAACATTGAACAGTACGGTCACTTGTTCTATTACATACAAAGCACCCTAATCATGAAGCCAATGTAGCTTATAAGGTCAGGGATACTTAGAGGTCAATAGACTTAACCTCTGTATGAAGGACTATGTTATTACATTAGTACAGCTTCCTCCATCTACTATAATGGTACATAATTGTCCCTTTATGGTACATTTAGTATGGAACAAATTTTCTCTCTAGTCTTCCTTGGAATTGAGCAAGGAATTCAATACTTGTCTCAGAACTAAAGTCATTGCTTCTCCCTAATCGATATAGACATAGGTTTCCTCTTCCTCTTCGGCTTTTCCAACATCCTTTTCCTTCCTTGGGCTTACTCTTGTCGGTACTATCTATTATATCTCCTCAAAGCACCATGACGCATCGGTTCGAACACTCAGCGGCCATATGTCTGAAGCCTAAATATTTAAAGCACTTTACCTCACTGGTCTTCTATCCAAAGGTCTATCCTTTCTCATATGTCCTTGGGGTCAACTTAACCTCAGTTCAGCTCGACTATCGTTAGGTCGGTCATTCCTTTCCTTAGCTTGATATAGTCTCCTCAGCTTGGCTTAAACAAGTCAATACAGAGTAGGGGTTCGAGGGAATGTTGGCACAAGTCAGCTCGAAGCGCTTCTCCTTTTCTTTTCGACTCTCTGCACTATCTTAATCGCCTCTTCTAAGGTATAAAACTTTTGTACCTCCACAATGTTGCGAATCCCAAACCTAAGTCCATAAATTAACATCGATCTTATATGAGCCTCGAGTTCATTTAAGTTATCTCAGATCATAAGCATATGCAAAACTTCCTCACATAATCATCAACTGCTCGGCCTCCTTAGTAAAATTCTTGCAACTTTGCATATGTATCCCGTAAGTAGGTCTCGAGCATGAATCTACCCCTCAACAACCTTTTCATATCATCCCAAGTCCTTACTCCTCGTCTTCTATCCTTTACTCTTGCTACATTTAGATTTTTCCACTACATAGTGGTGTACCTAGAGAACTCAAGTGTAGCAAGTCGAACCTTCACAACTTTTGTATATCTATAGCAGTCAAACACCTTTTTTACTTTCTCTTCCCACTCCAAATACTCATCGGCATCTTTACTTTCACTAAAGGGTAAGATTTGGACCTTAATGTTATCCAATCCTCGAAGAACTTAGGGTCCTCGCTCCTATGCTCGGTAATAACTAACTTCTTTTTCTTCTCCATACTCTTCAGTATGAATCTCCTCATCGTCTTCCTTAATTTCCTCTAACTCCTATGCACGATAATAACCAACTTGATTTACAACTCTTCCAGCTCGATGCGGTCGAATTGGGCAATTGGCTTGGTTACCTTAGCCATAACCTCTCTCTTAAATATTCTCAAGTTGGTTATGTAGAAGCATATCTTGAGGTTGTTTCCTATTAACTTGTATTATTGTGACTAAACTCTCAACAAGGTTAGTGAGTCTATCAAGTTTGTCGTCAATTGATCTTAGGGTCTTGCTATCATTAGGACCATGACTAGGTTGAGCCCTACTACTTTAGTCACCAATAACAACTTGAACCCTAGAATCTAACATGGTACAATACTTTTTGAATAGACTAACAACACATTAGACAGAAAATAATGCTTCTTTACTACCCAAAAACTTAAACTAATACACTAACAACTTTAATCTCCAATAATTACTCAAATAGGNAAGTTTGATGTGAATGAGTTGTCCATGCATGTGGTTGCATAGTACGGAGATGCATTGGATCGCCAGCGTTTGGAGTAGATGTATATTTACCAAAACCGTCTCTTAATTTATTCAATAATTATTACTTTTTTTCATCTTCATTATTAATCATCAATTCAGGTTGTTTAAATTCCCTACGACCACGCTAAACTCCTCGCTTAATGTTAAGATGAAAGTATTGTATGGTTAGCCCCTGTATCGCTTATATGCTTCCATATCATGGAGATGTACTATCCTGACTACATGGCTTGATAGTTTGGCAAGATGTAAGAGATCCCAACTTACCTTAACATCAAACAAGCATTACATGATATCGACTTAAGGGACAAGACAAAGATAATTTGGGCGACATAGTATGTAGATTGGATAACACATTAGGAGGATTGCTGAAACCAGATAGTTCAAGTCCGACTTTCGCTTAGTGTACATCCTAACAAAGTCCCTTGATACCAGCAAGTTGTAAGCTTCACAACCAGCTAGTTGTAAGCTTCACAACCAGCTACTCGGGGTTCCAATTGGCTAAAGGATCCGATCGAGCCTAAATTATAAAGTAAAGTTAGAAATAATAGTAAAAATGATCCCGTAAGTTTGAATTTAAGAACATAAGTAATAAAATAAAAGAATATAAAATTTTCAAACTTTAAGTATATTACTCGTTATTTATCGAAAATGTATTTCAATAATTAACGAATCACTAGAGATAAATTATATGCACACTAAAAATCATAAAATAACCTAAATAATATTTAGAAATATTTATTTGTACTATATATGAATTTACATATAAGTAGAAATATACGTAATTACTTAAAATACGCGTAATGAGTTAAAGTAATGCTAAATAATTAAAGAAAATTCATAATTAATTAAGGAAAAATAAAGAAAAATCAATAAAAATGAGGAGAAATCCAAAATTGAGGCGTGGCAATTTGGAATTGAAGAAATAAAAGTAACCAATCAAATTACAACAAATAGAAAGTGAGAAAAAGAAGAGATAAGGCAATTGCCAAATCAATTTTATGTACAATAATTCCCCAAGACCTCTATAAATACTCCAAATTTTTCGTAAGCTTATTTTGGATGTCTGGAATTTTATAAAATTAGAGAGAGGCAAAATTATGAGGAAATTAGGGTTTTACAAAAAAATTAGAAAAAAAAACTATGCAAATGGGGCTTCTAAAGAAAACCTAAACCCGACGAGCAGTTAGGAGTGGACGGCCACCACTACCACATAGGTGGTGGCAGTACTTAGATGGGCCAACACACCCATGGCTACCAACAGTTGCCAGAGCCATCAGTTCTGGTGAATCTCAATTTTTACCCAATTTTTCTTAAATTTTTAAAATTATAAAAATTAGTTAGAAAACTATGAAACTTGTTATTTTGAAATATTTTTTGTATTTAGTTTTTAGGAAAAATATTATTTTGATGAAAATATGTCTCGTGATATACTGTTCTTAAAAAACCATGTAAACTTGAGCTTTGTTCGAATTAGAAATAAATGATCTTAGGAGTGTAGTTTTGAGCCCAAAATTTTTGTGTAGACTATTTAGGTGATATAGAACAGTGACATGAAGCCTTTTTTCAAAAATTAATTTTTAAAATTTTTAGATAATTTTTAGGCCTTAAAATGATGCATAAAATGGGTAATTTAAGATTAATTAAGTAATTAAATGAGTAATTATTGATTTGATGCACAATTATATGTTTTAAGATATTGAAATCTAATGGAGTATGCTATTTATAGCATTTAGAGTGTTAAATGTAATTAATAAGATATTATGTAGTAAATATGTAATAGGTAAAAATGAGAAATTTTAAGTTAATATAGTAATTTAGGATAATTAGGTTCAAAATCTGATTTGGGATGAATTTAGATATTTGGAATGTTATTTGATATTGAGAGATGATATTTGACGTGATAGGAATATTAGATGTGTATATTTTGTACACATTAGATGATAATGTGTAATACGTGAGAAATTAATAATTAGGAAAATATCGGTTAGAATTGATATTATGATAATAATAGGAATACATAATAAATCTGATGGAAAACTTAAATTAGGGTAATTATATGAAAAATGTAAGATTTTCTCATAACGAGAGTGAATTTGGTAATTAAATTAAGATTCGAGTATACCTTACAAACTATAACATTAGTTAGAGACTAAAAATGATATTTAGGATATCCGAAGATAATGTCATTAATTTCACATTATGAGTCGGAATGAATTCTTAAGGTGTACATATAAATCTCTAATAAAAATTGAGTTAAAAACCTAATTTAGAAATCGATGTAAAAAATAAAATAGAACTTAACACGATTCAAGAAGAATTGTAAAAGATTTAAAAACCTAGATAATTAGGTATATTAAACCCTAAACAAAAGATAACAATAAGCGTTATAAGATAAAACCAACCTATAATAGTTATATGAAAAACTGAAACCACGTTTGTATTATAGGGACGATTGGCGATGGCTTGAACAAATCTCAGCTTGAGTGAGCAAGCAACGAATCAAGATAAGTTGGGATTAATATAGTGTTGTATTCTTTAGGGTTGAAATTGTACTTGATTGTGTTTATTCTAAGCTGATGATATGATTTTAATTTGTTGCTTGGTTTGTATTGTATGATTTGTATGAAATGATTAATCACCATAAACTGAACCTAATCAAATATACGACCTATGATCATAAATTGGATCTACATAGCAACCTATTAGGAGAAACCTAGGATTCTCCGGCCAAATATTGACTCTTTTGAAAGGGATAGCGTTGGATAGCATAATGGGTCCCTTCTTCATCCTTAGTCAAATTAAGTGATAGGTGAGGAGGTTGCAGCAAGGATAAAGTCAATAGTTCGAAAGTAGTCGCGAGAGGAGCAGTGTTTCTATTGCACAAGCTTAGGTTTGGTCGTGAGCTATTGCATTAATGGCAACTCCTTAACCCGAATTAGAGCGAACGCAATTTCTTTAATCTCATGAATGACTGGACAACATCGTGCGATGACATTTGTATGTTCATGCATTGCATCTAACTAAATTGGATAATAACCTTGTTTGTATTGGTGGTATAGTTTTAAGTCCTCCGTTTTAACGTACTTAACTGTGGTTGCTTACATCCTTATAGACACTGTTGCAGGTGTTAGCTAAGAAGCGGGTTACAACTATCTTGAAGCTAGCAACTGCTGGATCCTAAGGAGTGAGGAAAAACATTTGAAGAACAGATATATATTTTTAAGGTCAAAGTTTTTATTTTAGAATTTTTCATTTATGAATAATGTATTAACTAGGAAATAGATTATGGCGAAACGCTGTAAACATTAATTATAATAACTTATTCTAGTGTATATATATATTTTCTTACTTTCTTAGGTAAATGACTTATTTAAATTATAAACGGTTTACTTCAAAGTGGGTTAGTCGTGAACACATTATATAGATTAGGTCTAGGATAACGGTTGTAAGGCCAACTTCCATCTTAGAATGGTTTGCACGGTAGGACTATTATGACTTTGCCGCTTCGAGGTGTGACAGTTCTGAATTGATATCAGAGATAAGTTCTAGTGAACTCGCTTTGAAAAATAACAATTAAAAGAATGAAATATTTTAGGAGTACATTGAGAGTAGGTAGAAATAAGTAGTCATTAATGTATTATACTGTAAATTATCGGATAAGTAGTGACTATAACGTTAAACTGAGATAAGCGTTAATCGAATATAACTCTAATGATGTGATCATATGGAGAAATTGGTGATTAGTTGAAGTGATTCAAGTGGAATGAAGAAGAATCGCTAATTTAATCCAGAACTGAGATGTGAAATATATTGTTAGAATTGGTTAGTTGAGATATAATAATATTTTGAATGAGATTATTGAGTAGTTTGTTGATGGAGTTGTGTTGTAATCGGTAAGATGTGATGAAGTGATGAGACTTATGGACGATAATAGAAATTAATTTGAGTTATAGCATAATAGGGATCATGCGATATGAATTATTGAATATGGATGGTTTGGAAGTGAAGGATTATAACTTAGGCGATGCTAGTAAGATATGTGTAGTAACGCTAAAAGAAAGATACCCTATTCTGCTAATACAACTTATACTTTGACTAACACGTCATATATCTTTAGATGATTAACCCTAGAGGTTTATTGAATGGCTTTCACATTTTTCTAGATCAGTTGGAGTAGCTTAAGATTATATATAGCAAGAGAATACGATATATGAGGTGATAGTTGATAATAGTATTATGAAGTTTAGTAATGATAAGGTATGTAGGATGATTACTATTTTTTATTTTCCTATTGAAGTATAGAGTACCAAATCAGTAAATAATGATGATAATTAAATTGGAGGATAAATGTGGTGGAAATCTTTTAAACAAAGAATTGTTATTGGTGATTTAAATGATGAATACAATGTGATAGTTAGTTATATTTTATTAGGAGTTAGAATTGATCATATGATTAGTTATTCATATAAATTAGGATCCTATTGATCTTTTAATAAATATAGTTATGCTCGTTGATGGATGTGTATTCTTTGGATATGTACATATACTATAATGTATTATTCACTTATGAGTAAGGATGTAAAAGGGGATTAGATGTGTCTTAGGTGACCGATTTTGGAAGTGTTTTGTATATGTAAGAATGGTGGTGGAACTGTAACATGAGATTTCAATCAGGTTATGAATTCTTTAGTTCTTAACGAATAATGAATTTAAGGCTTATCTCTTTAGAGTCGTAAGCATATGCAAATGGAGCAAAATAAGTATGAATTGGATAGTAAGATCTTTATGTTTCGTCTACGTAAATTGAATGACATTATTATGTGGTACTTATGTTTAACTATGGAAGATTAATGGTTCTTAAATGGTATATGAGAGAAGAAGTAAGATTGTTAGATAACTATAATCGAACATGTATCTAGACACCTTAAAATAGTAGCAGAATGAGTGACAAGTGATGGTAGAAATGGAATTAAAACAAAAAGTTTGGAAATGATTAAGACTTTTAATCAGAAGTTACTTAGCTATTCCAAGATCAATATAGAAAGACATAACCCTCTAGAAAGTGAATTCTATAAGACGGTTATCTATTAGTAAACTTATTATGATAGAATGATAAAGAATATTGATCACAGATTGTTATCTAAGGATCCAAGCTTAAAGGAATCAGAAGATAAGTAATGATTTCATTGAAGGACTCTTCTTTGACCTTAGTTAAATGATGATAAATATGAATAAAAGAATTAGTTGATGAGTACCCTCATTATAGGATATATAAATGGATGAAATGCAAGTACAATGATAATATTGAGATGTTTCTTCCTTACAAGCCAAAAACTAGTAGACGGAAAGAGATTTAAAGTGATTGAGATTATTATTACCTATCAATTTAGAATCTATATTAGAGGAGAGATATTAATCTACAAAGCCATAGGATATGATCGAAATGGAATTTAGAAAAACACAAAAAAACTAATGGTAGATAATGAGAAGTTATTGATATTTACAAGTAAGAGACTGAGGAAAATACTAATAAGTATTGGATCTACTAGTAACATATAAAGGTTCAAATGTATTTCTAAAGATTATTTTATGGATATTTGAATTTCATGATTAAGTTAATCAAGAATCAAACCTATGGTCGAAACTCTGTACTGGATGTTGTAAATGAGACTTTAAGAGTTAAAGGAGTGACTATCAATTTCTAGAATAATATTAGATTGGAATGATATCAATATAGGATTAGTGCATAGATTGTATTCACAGAATTGGGAGAGCGTATGCATACTAACTATATATGAAAACGCTTGTTATGGTAACTGTTAATAGTATTTTGATATACAAAGTATCTGTAAATAGCATTATTGAAATTGAGTGATCATAAGTAGTATATTGAAATGGAAGACATGTGAATTTCGAAGGAGATAATATTTCTTTCATTAAGCAGGTTATATTCGGAGAAGAAATTTCTATAGATATTGAAATGGTTAAAATGGTGGTTGGAGGAAAATATATTGAAGTAACCCAATATACAGTAAAGCTATGAAGTTACACTACACTTCATATGAGCAGTTGCAATAGGTAACTCAATAGAGGAATGGCAAATCTAAGACGGTCAATTCATCATTGTTGAGTCTTATGTCGTGTTCATTCTATCAGTATATCCTGTCATGTCGTGTCTTGTCCAGTAGTAATGTCAATACTGTCTCTTTTACTAAATCTATCAATCAAGAGTCATATTCATTATTATCAAGTCAAGTCAAGTTAAGTCAAGTCAAATTGAGTTGTATGAAGAACAAATGAGAAGTTATAATAGCAGTATAGTCATTATGAGTAGAAGATTGTAGCTAAGAAAAAAGGAGATGATATTAGGTGAACTTAAAACTGCTAATGATCACAAATAAAACCTAAGAATTACTAAAACAAGGAATAAAGGGAGGATAAACTGATAAGAAAACTTATAAGATTATAAAACTAAGTTATAAGATAGTATAATACAACTAGAGAACTACTATGATGAAATAAAACCTGATTAATACTAAAGTAGAGAATGTAAAGGAAGATAACTTAAGAGATCAAGTAAAAATTCAAGTAGAGAAGGAGTCAGAAGTTAATCAGAAAGCAATTTAGAAGCTTAATTGAAAGATAATTCAATGGGAAAATGAATGACAAAAGTTGCGGAGTGACCTATAACAATATTGGATAATCCGGTTCAAAAGTTAAAGAAGTTGAGACATGGAATAGGTAACAATACAATGGGATGAAGGCCTAAACTTAGAAGCTATAGTAGAACTTAATATGGTGAAGACAAATCATTATTTATGGTTTCTTCAATTTTTAGAGTAGTAATAATATATAAGCTACTAATCTTAGCAAGCAAGCAAGCAAACAATACATAGATATACAATAGTTTCAAGGATGAAACTATTGCAAGGAGGGGGAAAATGTAAGCCCCATAACTAGCTACTTGAGGTTCCGATCAGCCAAAAGATCCGATTAAGTCTAAATTTTAAAATAAAGTTAGAAATATTAATAAAAATGACTTCGTAAGTTTGAATTTAAGAAAATAAGTAATAAAATAAAAGAATATAAATTTTTCAAATTTTAAGTATATTACTCGTTATTTATCGAAAATGCGTAAAATGTATTCCGATAATTAACGAATCACTAAAGATAAATTATATGCACACTAAAAATCATAAAATAACATAAACAATATGTAAGAATATTTATTTGTACTATAAATGAATTTACATATAAGTAGAAATACGCATAATTACTTGAAATATGCATAATTACTTAAAATATGGGAAATGTGCTAAAATAATGCTAAATAATTAAAAAAATTCATAATTAATTAAGGAAAAATTAGGAAAAATGAGGAAAAATCTAGAATTGAGGCATGTCAATTTGGAATTAAAGAAATAAAAGCAACCAATCAAATTACAACAAATAGAAAGTAAGAAAAAGAAGAGATATGGCAATTGTCAAATCAATTTAATCCATAATAATTCCTCAAGACCTTTATAAATACCCCAAATTTTTCAAAAGCTTATTTTGGATGTTTAGAATTTTAGCAAATTAAAGAGAGGTGAAATTGAAAGGAAATTAGGGTTTTACAAAAAATTATAAAAAAAAAAAAAACCTGTACAATTGGGACTTCTAAGGAGAACCCAAACCCTAAGAAGGCAACTGGGAATGGACGGCCACCACCACCATACAGTGCTGGCAGCATCCACATAGGCTGACATACCTATGGCCACCGACGGTGGCTAGAGTTACCAGTTTTGGTGAATCTCGATTTTTACCAGATTTTTCTTAAATTTAAAAAAAAATAAAAATTAGTTGAAAAATTATGAAACTTATTATTCTGGAATATTTTTTGTATTTAGTTTATAGAAAAAAATATTATTTTGATGAAAACATGTCCTGTGATATACTATTCTTAACAAACCATGCAAACCCGAGTTTTGTTCGGATTAAAAATAAATAATCTTAAGAGTGTAGTTTTGAGTTCAAAATTTTTGTATAGACTATTTAGGTGATATAGAATAGTGCCACGAAGCCCTTTTTCAAAAATTAATTTTTGAAATTTTTAGATAATTTTTATGCATTAAAATGATGCATAAAATAGGTAATTTAGGGTTAATTAAGTAATTAAATGAGTAATTACTGATTTGATGCACAATTATATGTTTTAGGAAGTTAAAATCTGATGGAGTATGCTATTTGTAGCATTTGGAGTATTAAATGTAATTATTAGCATATTATGTAGTAAATATGTAATAGGTAAAAATAAGAAATTTTGAGTTAATTTGGTAATTTAGGGTAATTAGGTTCAAAATCTGATTTGGGATGAATTTAAATATTAGGAATGTTATTTGATGTTGAGAAATGATATTTGAAGTGATGGGAATATTATATTTGTACATTTTGTATTCATTAGGTAATAATGTGTAATATGTAATTATGAGAAATTAATAATTAGGAAAATATTGGTTAGAATTGATATTATGATAATAATAGGAATATATAATAAATCTAATGGAAAACTTAAATTAGGGTAATTATATAAAAAATGTAAGATTGTCTCATAACGGAAGTAAATTCGGTAATTAAATTAGGATTTGAGTATACCGCATAGACTATAATACTAATTAAAGACTAAAAACGATATTTAGGATATCCGAAGATAATGTAATTAATGTCACATTATGGGTCAAAATGAATGCTTAGGGTGTATATATAAATCTTTAACAAAAAACTAAGTTAAAAACCTAATTTAGAAATTGATACGAAAACTGAAACAGAACTTAACATGATTCAAGAAGAATTGTAAAAGACTTAAAAATCTAGATAATTAGGTATATTAAACCCTAAACAAAAGATAATAATAAGCATTATAAGATAAAAGCAACCTATAATAGTTATATGAAAAACAGAAACTACGTTTGTATTATAGGGATGATTGGCGATAGCCTGAACGAGTCCCACCTCGAGTGAGCAAGCGAGGAATCGAGGTAGTTGGGATTAATACAGTGTTATATTTTTTAGGCTTGAAATTGTAGTTGATTATGCTTGTTCTGAGCTGATAATATGATTTTGATTTGCTGCTTGGCTTGTATTGTATGATTTGTATGAAAAGATTAATCACCATAAACTGAACCTAATCAAATATACGACCTATAATCATAAATTGGATCTGCATAGCAACCTATTAAGAGAAACCTAGGATTTTTCGGCCAAATATCGACCCCTTCAAAAGGGATAGTGCTAGATAGCATAATGAATCCCTTCTTCATCCTTAATCGAACTAAGTAACAAGGAGGTCGCGGCAAGGGTAAAGTCAATGGTTTGAAGATAGTTGTGGGAGGAGCAGTGTCTTCATTGCACAAGCTTGGCTTTGGTCGTGAGCTGTTGTATTAACGGCAACTCCTCAACCCGGATTAGATCGGATGCAATTTCTTTAATCTCATGAATAGCTGGACAACGTCGTGCAATGGCATTTGTATGTTCATGCATTGCATCTAACTAAATTGGGTAATAATCTTGTTTATGTTGGTGGTATAGTTTTAAGTCCTCTGTTTTAACTTACTTAACTGTGGTTGCTTACATCCCTATAGACACTGTTGCAGGTGTTAAGTAAGAAGCGGCTTACAACTACCCTGAAACTAACAACTGTTGGATCTTAGGAAGTGAGGAAAAACATTTTAAGAACAGACATATTTTTAAGGTCAAAACTTTTATTTTAGAATTCTTCATTTATGAATAATGTATTAATTAGGAAATAGATTATGGTGAAACGTTGTAAACGCTAATTATAATAACTAATTCTAGTGTATATATATATTTTTTTTACTTTCTTAGATAAATAACTTATTTAAATTACAAATTGTTTACTTCAAAGCAGGTTAGTCGTGGATACCTTGTGTGGATTATATCTAAGATAACAGTTGTAAAGCCAACTTTCATCTTAGAATGGTTTGTACGACGAGACTGTTACGACTCTGTCGCTTCGGGGCATGACACAAGTTACTCACAAATACATTAATCTGTCAGGGGTTTCTTAGATGTATGTGGTACGTACAGTTGTTTTTTGAATTGTACTTGTTTTTTTATTTATATGCAACTCAAACTTTTGTGTTTGGATTGCGGGCAGACTTCATATATAGAATGTCACACATGTCATACAAGGACATAATATTTAAGTAGTATCAAGTTGATGACCTCATCCAAAAGATTATTGGGGTCCACTTAGGTAACCTAGCTACACTCAGTACTAATGTTGACGAAGATGACTCCCCACTGGATCAGCTATAGAGAGAAAGGGGCCGTTGGGGACATTGTTGTCATTGAGTTAGAGGCGAAGGACATAGACAGCCCAACGTGCAGATTCGTGACGATACTTCTCCCTCCCACTTATTGCCACAAGAATCTCCTAGATCACTAGGATTTGAGTATTGCAGGTGATTCATTAGGGAGAACTCTGAGGATTCTATGTGCTACACCCCTATCGTAGGATAGGCTTCTAATAGTCAGGTCCATAACCCCCTTACACCATTGAGGAGGCCGATTAGAGATCTTTAGTACAACATGGGCGAAGGAGTCACGTAAATGCACTCTACTCTAATCCCCATGCATGCATCATTTTTTGGTGCTTACAATTAAAATGGTAGATAGATTACCCAGTTGGATGCAGCTAAGATGGTTAAGCCCTAAGACAATGCAAAATCTTAGGATGTTTGGCTACTAGCTTGACGACGACACCAATGTTATTAGATTTAGATATTTCACTTCCGATTTACTTTCCTTATTTTCGAAACACTATTTAGCTATTTTGTTAGCGTAATTACATATCCTACAACGATTTTATATCTTTATAATTTTAAATTATTAACATATTTTGATGTCAATTCAAAACGCATATCTGTGTAGTATGGAAAGTGGACAAAACTGAATATCTTACAAATAAATAACCAGATATAATTTAATTGATTGATTAAAAAAATAATTGTCTACAGAACATCGTGTGTTGATTACGTTTTCAACCAAAATTGCGTATGGGCTCAACTAAATTTAAAGTAGTTATGTTATTAACTAAAATTGCATATAAGCTCAACTAAATTTATATAGATGAAATAAAATCACCTCTTAAAAGGCTAAGGCTATTACTAGATGCACTGAAGTCGTCTCTTAAAGAGGCAATTTTAGTGTATCTAGATATCGCATCTTTAAGAGGTGATTTCATTCATGGTAAATTTAGGAATATTTTCCTAAGAGTCGCATTTGTGTAATTTTTTTTTTCTTTTTTGCATTTTTTCCTTTTCCTAAAAAATGCTTTCCTGTTGACTAAAAAAAAAGATAAATAAATAAATAAGTCGTAAATAAAAGAATTAGCTTTACAGGCAAAGTAAACTTGATGCTTACATGCCAAAAGATAGTAACATCTCCATAATACTGTGAACCTAAAATGATTATTTTTTGCTTTATTATATTAGATTTATTGTAATCAAACATAATAGCATCATGTCTATACTTAATTAAAAGCATGAAATTTAGGAACTTGTTAATTTTCTGACAAATAGTTTTTATTTCCAATAATATATAACACTTGAGTTACTTTTTACCGAATAGTAGGTTTCCAACAAGTTTTTTAAGGGCTTTGAGACTCATAAATTTAGAACTACTCAATTTTTTTTTAGAGGAAATTATAAATAACCTCCTTAAACTTTGACTTAAGTGCTGATTGACTCCCTAAATTTTTAAAATACGATTTTTAACTCCCTAAACTTTAATAAATTGGTAATATAAATAACATTTAACATTTCTTTTTTTTTTAATTAAAAAAAGACACACTATAATCAAAGTTTAAGAGATTTTAAAGTATATTTTGATTAGTTTAGGGGATATTAGAGCACTAAAATCAAATTTTAAAAGAATTATTTTGAATCTATAAGAGTTATTTGCCAATTTATCAAAATTTAGAAAGGGTTAAAAATCATACTTTAAAAGTTTACGAGGTCAATTTATATTTAAGTTAAAGTTTAGAACTTGCATTTTTCCCACTTTTTAATTTAAAAAAGAACGCAATAAATGTGAGACTAAGGACGCTATAGCTAAGTACAAGATAAACCTTTGGTATTATTACTTTGTATCTCTTTTGTATCTATTCTTTATGTTTGAAAGTATATTTTAAAGCCAGAATCGTAATTCTATGGAATTGATTATTTTAGTTTTAGGGAAAAGTCAATTTTACCTTTGAGAAAGTAGAATTATAATTCAATTCTCAATTCATTAATTAAAATTATATTTTCAAGTCTTCAAAGAAATTACAATATGAAATAATTAAGAGTATTTTTTATAAATAATATTATTTAAGTATTTAATATAATTTAATTCCATTCTTATTCATTCCATTATATGGCCAATTCCAAATATACAAAAAGAATTTTCATTGGGATACTCTTTCTATTTCATTCCATTATAACTAATTCCGTTTCATTTTATTTTGAACTATTTTTCATACTAAATGTAACGTAAGTACTTTCGATGGTGAGATAATTTTAGATGAAATTTACAACAGATAAATTGAAATCGAAACAACTTATGAGACGAAAACAGCTAAAACTATTTACTAGCTAGTAGGTAGCCATCCGTATAAATAAATGCATGCCTCTTGTCGAGATATCTTGGTATTCCCTATCCATCGTCTCCATGCATCATGTGCAGACTGAAAAATAGAAACACATTTTAACGTCTTGCAAAAAAACGAACCACCAATGTTATTTCACCCACGATCCCACATGTGCATAGTCACATGATTTACTCAAAAAAAAAAAAAAAAAAAAAACACAGAGGAGGAAGAAACGGTCTGAAGAGTTGATTGACCGCAGATTTCCTACTACCTGAGTAAAAAAAAAAAAAAATCGTTAATAGACACAACATGCAATGTACGAAATCCTATAAAATCTCCATAAAATCCCATAACTTATTCACTGTCTGAAAAACCCGTACACTATTACTTCCTCGGCAAAATCACATTAAACTAATTCTCAGTTTTCACATTAACATACAAAAATTAAAAAATTAAAAAACAAACCCACCAAACAGAGATCCAATTTCGTAAATTTCACTTAAAACCAAGGGCATTCTCCTAAGCCGTTTGTTATAAAACCTTCCCGACTCCAACTCCCCCAACTCCCCCGGATTTTCTCTCACTCCCAGAAAACTCTCGCCCCAAAAATTTTCTTTTCTCTCTCCTGAAAGAAAAAACATGTCAGCTGGGCTCGGAAAATGCAGCAAGATCCGCCACATTGTGCGGCTCCGCCAGATGCTGAGGCGCTGGCGCAACAAGGCGCGTATGTCAGCGAGCCGCATTCCCTCCGATGTACCCGCAGGACACGTGGCGGTATGTGTGGGGAACAGCTGCAGGAGATTTGTTGTGCGCGCGACGCACCTGAACCATCCCGTCTTTAAAAAGCTCCTCGTGCATGCCGAAGAAGAGTACGGTTTCACTAACCAAGGACCGTTGACGATTCCATGCGACGAAACGGTTTTCGAAGAAATTCTCCGGTTCATTTCCCGAACCGAGTCGGGCAATTTGGGCCGGTTCGTTGATCTCGAAGACTTCCAGAAATGCTGCCACGTGGAGTCCTGGCCCGAATGTAGGCCGTTGCTTCATGGAACCATTTGGTAATTTATTTAAAACGGCGGTGCTTGGACTTGGACCCACAATTCAACCGGTTCTAGCAAAATGGGAACTTTACCCGGTTCAATGGATCGTGGTATAATTGGACCCATAAATGAACCGGTTCGAGTAAAGAAATTCTAGTCGGTTTAATGGGTTGTGGTTAGCAGGCACATTAATAAAATGGTTACGACTCGGTCCGAGTTGACTCAGCTCGAGAAATTAAAGATTCTGCAATTTGAAGTGGAAAGTTCGAAGTTTTAACTTACCGGTGGGTGTAAGTTAGCTGGGAAGTTGGCTGTGGTGTACAGAGGTTTGACTGCGTTGGTCCGAGTTGGGATTTACTAATTTATTGAGGAAAATTTTTAGGCAATTTTTAACTTAACGTAGAAGTTAAGGCAAGTTGGCGGGTCTTATTTTTTTCTTTCTTATGATTGTATTTTTTGGGCAAGTTTTACGTAATTCTTTGCAGGGAAAATGTGACTATTATAGTGAGTCGGTCATGTGAGTTGTGATTCGCTCTCGAGGAGAATTCATGGAGATGGCACAATCGTGTAGGGTTTATATGATATCCACCGAGTCGTCCCGGGTTCGAATCGGAGCTGAGGTGGAATCTGGGACTGAGTCAAAAGACATTCTCGAGACTCGAAGCAAACAGGAGGGGAAAAGGAAAAAGAAGAGAAAAAGAGGACGGTCGATGAGTTGGGTCCCTCTTGTACGTTATGTAATATATTTGATTAATCGTCAATGGAAAAAAATATTTAGCACAATTTTATTATTTATGCGTGAATGATTGTCCAGAATGTGCACTGCACATGACTTTTCCCTTTCTTTTTATGGAACAGTCAATTTAAATTAGAAAATTATTTTATATATGTATATTATTATATATATATATAATGCCCCAAAACTCAGGGTATTACAACTCACAATGTGTTCTTATATTTAATAACACATCAAGTATAGATTGACAACTAAAATATCTAAATATCACTATAAAAACCTCTAATAACAATATATATATTATTCTATAAGCTTATTTAATATCAAATTATAAATAATTAATTCTCAAATAATAAATATTAACTATAAGAAATAATAGTCTAATTATCTCACTCTTATATTGTGTGTAATTGTCACTCCTTTTCCAAAAAGGGTATAATAAGAGTTTTTAAAATCATTGTAATTTATCTGCTGATCTAAGTTTCTTACAATTGAAAAAAAAAAAGAGAAATAAGCCAAAGCTCAGTAAATAACACTATAATCACATGTGCATGCCATACCAAAATAATAATTCACATGCATTAATGTAAATATATAATGCAAACAATTAATTTATTATCTTTGAATTAATCCATCAAATATCACACACACACTATATATATATATATATATACCTCGGTATTAGGAACTGCCACTCTAGGCCCCAACAACCCATGAGTTCCTAAATTTACCTATATCATATCAATAGGTAACTCCACTAGAAACAACGCCTCCTATTAATCAATGGGGTACCTCTTAAAGATCCGCCAATTTGAGCTCTTCAGTTGAGCTAAGCACAAGCAACAAATATTTCTATAATCGAATATTTTATTAGTTCATTTGAACTTTCTATTCTAATAAGTACAATCAAACCTTACTCTTAAGCAATCGTATCCCATGATTCCTGATTGATATTATAATATGATATATTCATATAATAAAACTTGTCACATATCTATATTTAATTAGAAACTAATATCATAACCTATAACTATGGTTTTGATTTGAATTGCTCATACTTTATACGTGAGATAAATTGTCCAAAAACTATATTAATAATAATATAAATTAAAATTTATGGTTAAAGTTTAACTTTCTCATTTACAAGATTAAAACTTAAGAATTATATATTTATTTATTATTTATTGATATACACTACTTATATATTTTTTACATTAGTTCACTTATTATAATGGCCAACGTAGTTATTTTATTATTTTTTTATTATGAAATTATTCTTTAACCTATTGCTATTTATTATATATAAGCCAATAAATTTTATTTGATTCTACATCTCTAAAAATATAATTTGAATAATCTCTCTTCATATTATTTACAGTTAATAGGCTTCAATTTATACTTCTATTTTCTATATAAATATATCTTTTTTTTATCTATCTAATCTATATTTGTATCTTCTATATTTATATATGAATCTATTTATATTTATATTTGTATCTTCTATATCATCTATATTTATATTATTTTTCGTAAGGTTTGAACTAATATTTCTTATTCATCTCTATACCTTAAACCATATACTGAAGTATATTTTAAAAACTTTAATAATATATATTTATTTAAAACATGTTTTATTTTCTCTTATATATATATATATATGTTTATATCTATATTATTTTCCATAAAGTTTCATAATTGATAACGATGATAGTAAGAAATCGACATGTTAAAAACTTAAGAAAAGCTTCAATTCTATGTTCATAATTCATAAATAAATGACTTTTAGGTATATCTTTTCAACTCTAACGTGAATAATTTATTAAAGTGAATAGAATCCAAAAACTTACATACCTCTTTTAGATTTAGGAATTATGACACTTCGCATTAATGTTATTTTTGCAAACTCACAACAATTACTCTAGGGTTTCTCAAAATTCCCCAATCAAAAAATTCCTACAATTCTTCTTATTTGAGAAACTCATATATGCAATTTTTGCCCTAACATGATCTTCTAAGGAGGAGTCTATTTGGTAAAAAGAGAATTGTGAGATATAAAGGTGTTAGGTTAACGAGAAGAAGAAGAAGAAGAAACTATATGAGAAGAGAATGATAAGGTTATAAAGGGAGAATAGGAAAGATTTGTCTATATATATATATATATATATATACACAAATATATTTTGGGTTTTAGAATATTTAGTAGTTAGATATATCTTCTTTTGAAAAGATTATTGTTATCCTTATTATTATTATTATTATTATTTTGGGTTTTTACATTCTCTCTCTTTTACAAAAATTTTCATCCTCGAAAGTTGCTAATAACTTAGATAAGAGAACACCTGTTATCAATATGTCTCTCTTTTCTTGTCTTCCAATAGGTTTTAACCAATCACTAAGATCTTAGGTTGTATTAATTACTTTTCTACTATTTAAGGAAGTATTACATATGTACATATATATATTATCACTTAGTACGTATTTTCTAATAGCTTTTATGTCTAATTATTAGTACCACAGCTAATTCTCTCTCTCTCTCTCTCTTTTTTTTTTTTT